>CALYDF020008924.1:0-11211 GCA_944474145.2 Dicrocoelium dendriticum
CTCAGTTAGTCGCACCGATTTAGACATGCCATATGAAAATAGAGAATAAACATTTGTTTATCTGTTTATGTGAACGCATAGAATGGCTTAAACAGAATGTAATGATAACTTGCAGTACTAAGAATGGACCGTGATTCACACCCGAGCGAGTAGTGTGATCCGAGTTCTTTGTTCACAGGTTTGCCTCCTCACGCACCTCATCAGACAGATACTCAAGCTAGCCAAATACACAAAGTAACTCGTCCGACTTCACGCGGAACTAACCACAAAGTTCTGAGGCTCCCTGTACTGGCGCCTCTTTGTGTTAAACAAGTAAGCGCATAACGGACATCTGCCTACAGGATCTCTCTCTACAGTTCCGGCACTGAGAGCACCTTATCGAGCAGCTTTTGGCCATTATGAAAAATTCATCGTTTTTCATTATGATCGGGTTCCATTAGGGGAATACCGAGGTGGTTAGGCGGAATTCTGCAACTTGCATATCAGCTGGTTGGAAACATGCTACAAGTCCGCATGCTGCCCTCTTCTAATGTACGGCGTAGTTCAGAGACGCCCTCCACTTTTAAGGTATCATGTTCTGTAGCAGACCTTTGGTTAAACAAATTTGTCAGCGTTCAGTACTTTTGCGCTTAAGCTGTCAATCCTTACTCTCCGGCGTATTTATTCCATGACGCTCGTTATCACGATCCCTAGCGAAGCATGACCAGTCGGGCATCAATCCTTCGAGGCAACCATACCATATTCTTAGTACACTGTGGCTTGCAGGAAAACAGTATCCCAAGTAACGTTCTCATGCGTCTACACAGCGCATTGAATGTGTCATTTGACGGAATATGATGAAATCATTCGGTGGAGCAATCCATTTACTTCATTATCTCCGCGCACAGATTTTTCTTTACGCAGCGTTTCCATTTGAGCAGCAAAATGCCCGCGTTGCAAATACCAAATACCAGAATCGCTCCGAGATGCGGGGAATGTTGCATACTATTATGACACCAACACCCCGATAAGCATACGGTAATCAGTAAATTTATCAGTACGAAAGTTCGGACAAGTTTCACGTTACATAGCTTTCGCAACTGCTGCTTCAGCCAAAATTCTATAGTACTGACCAACTCCATAGGGGATATACCCATTTGGCTAATGTCAAGACGATGAGATGTATTATTATTTGCTCTGCCGTATACGTAGAATAACTGGATCTACTATGGTATACTTGTCACAAAATATGCATAGACCATAAACTGATACAAAATGAATGGCGAGTGCATCGTTTCTTACTTGTTTGTCACGTCAAATTAACCGTGTGCAACTTGCGGGTATCACGCTGCACGGCGTTTCAGTTAAGCAGCTAATGTAACTGCTGTACCTACATACAGGCGGCCAAGTGACTGAAAAGTAGGGAATACTGCGTGCGCAATGTTCATTACCAGGGCGTGGATAGCATGAGGAAAATATCCGGGTCCCCATTGCGCGCCATCTCCTCCGACACGCATCTCGTAATGGTTTTGATGATTATCTGTAGATGTTCTGGGGTAAACGTATAAAACTTCGAATGATCCGAAAAATGGTTTTCTAAATGTAACGTTATCGAAAACATCGTTGATATAGCTGAACAACAGAGTAGAAACAAGGACACAGCTTTGCAGAACACCACTTGTTATGGACATGGCAGTGACTGTAGATTATCTAGTAAGACAGTGTGTGTGCGCTTCTCTAAAAAAGAGATAAACCAAGCCAGAATTGAGTCGCGGACTCCGAATGATTTAAGTTTCAACAAAAGCCGCTTATGTGGTACACGATAGAAGGCTTGTGCATATCAAGGAAAATCACCAGTGCCAACGTTTTGACATCTACATCTGAGATGACTTATTCTGGAAAATTCAACTGGCAGGCATTACATGCGTCCACTCATAAATCCATGCTGTTGACCAATTAGGAGTCTGTGTGTTAGAAAATATTCAACTAGCTACTTTTTGGTGAATGATTTCAAATACCGCTTTTTGTCGTGGAATACTCAGAGAATGTTTGCAGTGGGGCAGAAATAAGCTATATTTTAGAGAAAGGCTGCACTTGTTAAAACGTAAACGGGGGATGCCTACGTCACCATACGTGAACACAATAAGGGGAACACCGGCCGGCCCCGCAAGTAGGTGGGTCAAACTGATTTGTGTGAGGATTTAACCTCTGAGATTGTTATAGTTACCTCCGACAGTATGCACTGTGTGCCATTCAACTGATTGACATCCGCAAACTCGACCTCCTTAATGAGTGAATAATCAAAATATTCAATAAACCCTTCACATATACAGAGCGTATTGGTGAAATCCACATCACTGTGTCTGGCTAACATGGGGATTCGGTCGATGCGCCTATGGTTTCATGACTGTAGCAATGGTGTGAGCGCGTGTCGTGCGGCGATTGGAAATTGTTAGCCGATCTTCGGATATTTGTCGCAACCTGTTTTCTGTACCGACTTCATTGCAAAAGCAGTGAATACGTTTAATAGTGGAGAAGTTACTAGTTATGTTATACCTAGTCCTAAACTTGTGCAACTTGTGACATACTCTTGGTTATGGTTTGCTGGTGATAGTGCTCACCGGGTTAAGCAACCATTTGAACGCCGCGAGTATTGCCATACATGTTAAAAATGCGTTAGATGCTCTGACGCATACTGTGCGACATTTACGGTTAGGAAAAATGTACCACAGCTTAGCGACCGGAGCAGCTTGGAAAAATGAGAGGAGGATACAGTATTATGGAAGTTCGATGGCCCCAAGAGGAGGTTATACAGCATTTAACGACCTTATGACCACTGCCCGGAACTTTACCCAGGATTGCTACATCAACACGCGAGAAGTTGACAGTAAATACTAGATACAGCCTATTGTGCATACGTGTGGCATAGGTAACTAGTGTCCAACCTGCCATGCCGACGCTTTATGGCAAGTTCGCATATTTTTGAGGACTAGCTATTGATGCCCACAACACTTGTGGCATGTTGAAGTCTCAGGCAACAATCTTTAAGGGGGAGTAGTGTGCTGCTATAAGTTGAAAGGCGTTCTCAAGATTAGCCAGTGCCATGTCATTACAAGATGGTTGATTACAGACACAGCCCACCAGATGTCTAGATTGTTAAACGATGTCTTTATCCAAAGAGAATCATTAGCGGGGCATAGCTGAGGATCGGTCAATTCCTTTACCCAGAGGTCGCGTCGAACGTAAATCGAACAGCTCCCACCTCTTCCTACTGCACAACTTTTAGGAATTAGTTTATAGCATGGTATTAGAATAAGCGTATCTGGTGTTTCGTCACTGCATAAAGTTTCAGTAATGAGCAGCAGATGATGATAAACAAAAGCAGTAATTTGTTGAAGCATGTGTATTTTGTTAACGATAGAATAAGGATTGCTAAGAAAAACTAGAAGACCATTTCGCGGTCCAAAGGAGTTGTTGTAGTTCTCAATAAGTCATGGGTGCGAATGAATTTAGTGGCTTTAGCTGGGAGCTAGAAGTAAGTGCGGCTGGACTATCCACTATAGGAACAGTTGAAGCAATTGGGTTGTCGCTCGAGCGTGAACTAGCGCCGGTAATTTGTTGACTGTGGGCGTGGTTACGAGCGAATACCATCAAAAAGCTTGTGGTCAACCGAATGCGCCACGTTAAAAAGCTCACAGTTAGTGCAACATGCACCTGGGGGTGGAACTCTGTTCATGCCTGACGGCAGGTTGATGACGAGTGATGTAACTGGATGAAGATGCTGTGTTTGTGACCGGTACATTTGTAAACGTCACCGTTTTTTGTATGTCGATGTTCTGGAGTCCATTGAGCTGAGGTATATTGTGCTCTTCGTTTAACAATGTGTTAACATCATTCTGATAATTTAGATGCACTGGCATTGGCCGATATCGCGTAGTAGATCGACGGCGTACTCTTTGTGCACGTGGACAAGCGTTGCTCGTCCTAAGTGTCACTCCTAGTAACTTGTAATTTGCTCATAGAGTCAGGAACGCTGAGTGCCGGTATTGCGTCCAAACTCGATTTTATTTCTTTCGCTCATACTGTTGAGTCAATACTACCAAATGGTCCAGTAGATGGGTTGGACTGGTTCTGAGGTACGGGTTCGCAATGGGTACCTAGAATGGAGGATGCGGATGATTTGACAATATTGTAATGGTGTGACTGCAGTAGATTACTAGTGTTCTTATCTGTATAACCGTTCCCGCAGGTAGACGCTTGTGATCTACTAAAGAAAGTATTTATTAGGTGTGGCAATGTGCGGATAACTGCTAGTTTGCTGACCATAGTAGCTAAGGTAGCTGATCAGTCGAACTCAGCCTAACTGGTACTGGAAAAGCCTGAATCTTCTGGGGCACTCTGTTGGCTGTGACCAAGTGTGGCTGTACACCGGATGCAGTGCGAATATCATTAGCCGCACCAGTAACCATTACAGAATCTGAAATGTTAGAGGCTAGAACATTGTGAATAACATCGAGGTCCAGAGTTCTCGTACAACCCATTTGGGTAGTAGCTCTCGAATGGTTACTTGATATGGTACTCGATCCACAAGTGGTGAGGCTCGTATGGTGTATACTTCTGCCCGGTTTACCTGAGGCATACAGTACTGACTCTCCGCTAGACCAGACTTCAGGTGGTGATGTTTGATGATGCCCTTCGACCGATGTTACTGTTGGCATTTTCGGTTGTGCCCGGTATAACAGAACATCACCATGACTAGACCCTTGGTCGTTCGACTAATACTTGGAAGTTTTTAAATCGTCGTCGACACTGGACAAACACGTTTTACCATTTTTCCTCCTTGGCTTCCGGCTGGCGAATGTCTTTCATCATTTCACCGAAAACTTTTGGTCCATCATCTATAGATGTCACTATTGGTACATCCTTGGAAATACTATGCTAGTTGGTTACAACGGGATGTAATCTAGCAGTAGCACGGCAAAATCAAAATTGACGTCGAGCCCATTAGTGGTTTCTAGCGACGTGGTAGTGTTAACTAACGCAGAGGCAAAACTGCTGTTGAGTAACGTTTCTTGGTGCAGATGAAAAAATTCCTGTCTTCGGCAAACTTCTCTTTGCAAAGGCTTTTTATGCAGCAATTTTCTGAGAATTAAACATTGTTTTGTCAAAATTTGTTCACGTTTTCCGATGAACTCAGTGGCAGTCAGAGCAACCGCAAATTGAAACAGTTTGGAGTAAGACCGGTGTTGGATTTTTTTCTCAGTCCCGTGAAAATGCACAGTACATCTGCCATATCGCTAGTTTTAAGCAAAATATTACATTAGGAATTGATGGAAGTTTTCTCAGGAATATTGAGAAGTACTACCTTTTTGAGCACTCCAACCTATTGAAAACGGCTGTGGCCATCATATTAACAAACGCCCGTACAGTAATTAGGTGATCTACTGACGTACTGATTGGTAGTCATGAAAGACTAACCAGAGGCTCACTTTTATTAGAGAACAAGCGGAGACCATGAGTCATGGACAGTTTGGATTTTAGCTCATGTAGTTTCTCATTAATGACTTGCATATTTCCAATGACGCTGAGAACAGAGTCAGAGGATCCAACCTAGCTTCAATCGCGGTTAGTTGCTTTTCTATTTACAAGTAACTTACTACTGTGGCTTTGCTTGAACGCTACGTTGTTACCGCAAAAACGGATGGATCAGTAGCCGTTGAATGCGCGTGTTTCATAGCAATTGCTGGTTTCCCCTTCAAGTTAAGTAGAGAATTCCTCGTTCTCACAGCGATTGTAAGTATTTTCAGTGAGTGCTCTGTGGAGTGCAGTCATTAAATGCTAAGATTGAGTAACAGGGTACCCACAGGAGGACAAGTTAATGTATGGAGCACCGTCACGTATAAAATGAGCGATACCCAGGAAAAGCTTTATAGAAGTACTTTACAAACCAACCGGTCTCTTTAGGCTGCGTTCAATCATCGGCGTATAAAAAGCGTTTAAACATGCTTGCTGGGGTAATTGTGTAACAGGATGAATCGAACCTCACTTAAATGCGACTAGCCCAACTGAACTGGAACCGTTGAAAGATGCGCTACCGACGGACGCAGTACTTGTTGATAATATTCTCAAATGGTCGGATGCAGTCCCTAGATGCACTGTTAAATTGCCTGATACAAAGCTCTGAATTCATAAGAATTTCTTATTAAAGATGCAATATCAGTTATTGTGACGATGGATTGCCGTTTGATTAAGAGGATCCGTTTACCAACTCCTATCAGTTACACTGCTTCGGCCGACCAATATACCAGCGATCTGTGAGAAGGCCTATGCTTGTTCCCAACACCCTGTGAGGCAAAATGAGAAGCCAAACACTCAAACTGCACTAAATCGCTTATCATACAATACACGAACTGACCATTTTGTAAAGATTCGTCACAGTTAGACTCAGGCAGGCAGACAGCCGCAACACACCCAGGAAAGCGCTTTCCTGGAGGCAAATCCTTAAAGAGGGTGAACAAAGTTTATGAGCATATTGATATAAGTTAGTATTTTCTAAAATTGGTCCGGTAAGATTTGCATGAAATAACTAACATGTCTAGCCACTTAATGACACAATGTCCCTAGCGAGTTGCAGCGGAATTTATATTTTAAGTTTACACCTTGAAATTTCGGGACCAGCAGTTAGGCCGTTTTCTTATTATAATGGATTTTCGGACCCGGATGAGGCCGTGGCTTTTTGAAACGGACTACTAACGTTGTTCTAATCGGGCTGGTTGGAGTTTTCCTCATCACTGAACCCAGCGGTCACAGATATCTACACTCAGCAGTTCATATTGCGAGGGTTGTTAGCGTTTTTGTGGGTAACATTCGATATGCAGTGGAAGATACAAAGACTGCTCAGGTCACCTAAGGAGTGGAGTGGAATTTAGTCGAGTGGCTACAAATGGCTATATCCGACAACAGCCTTAATTGGTCGACCTAGGGATTTGGTGGCATACGTTTGACGCCGACGACCTGCTTTACTACTGTGTTACTGTGGAAACGCGAACTCACCGCGTGCAGTGAAAAGTAGACACTAACTTCTGGCAAGTAGTCCGATAACACTGGCTCGCCATTCGGGTAGAAATCAAAGGGTCTAGCTTTTTAACCAAACCCGGTGAAGTCCAGACTGGAGCTTCTGTCGACACACATACATGATAATTCAGTCAAGATTAATCTACACAGCAGCGTGAACGGAGATTGCCGATTTCATCTTCTTTTACCATCTGGGCGTTTATGAATCAATGACTTTAAGATAAGTTGGACGCATTTAACTGGATAATTATTTTAGCTGATTCGTAGATTTAAACGGGACCGACATTGGAAAGGTTGATGAAGATCGAACTGCTACTTAATCCTGCTCTCGAATTCATTAGGTTATCGAGAAGTCAACATAGTTGTAAGTTACCCAGCCGAACAGATATGGTTGCAGCGTGAGCGCGACATTTATCTCGTACGACAAGCACATCACCCGAAGATGGCATGCACCCCTTGACAAGACCACTTGCTCAGCCTCGTCCAGTCTGCGTCATTTGCTTGCTCGACTAAGGGTCGTGGCTCACAAACTCGTCCGCAGTGGCGAAGTTCCGTGTAGTAAACGTCACAGCTGCATCAGGCGGTCCTTCATCTGTGCACGCACAATACCAGTAAATAGGTAGCGGTCACGCAACAGTATTATATCCAAGTTAGATGATTCGAGGAACAAGAAAATATCTGAACACAATAAATAAATAAATAATCTATTCTCGAGCATACACGAGACACACGGCTAAATATACAGAAGCTCAGGATTGAGAACAGAGCGTTTGTGTGCGGATGCGGTTTGTTTCCTTGCTTTTGACGCGGCTGGGTGACCCAGACACACAACAATCAGCTTCGTCCAATCGTATATAAGTTGCTCACAAGTTGATCATAGGTTGCTGTTTTTAAAGAGACGGAGAAGATTCATAATGTTTCACAACTTAATGGGGTTGGCTTTGCTAACGCTTCGAGATTACATTCCATTTCTTTGTTTTGCATGTGCTGTCTTGTCAGATTTAGGAATACATAACAATGGGATTTCACGGCTGCAACGTGTCATTACTCAAGTATGATAATATGGATGGCAGTTCAGGTTAGTGGTTTTGGTCAGTGAAGTTTTGCTGTCATCGAACGGATTTGTGGCGCCCTTTCCCATTCGCCTCTTGAGTGGCTGGCAGGTTACTGTAGGTCTTGAAACTAACATCGTTGTTGGAAATGTAAATTGTTCATGTCCGGAGTAAATCGGCTTGTATTTGTTATATTATTCAGACTGCGTTCCGACGCGAAATCTATGGGCCAAGTAGCAATTGCAGGTACGTCCTTGATAATTATCCTTGGCGTCAAGTTCCAACATTTAGGGAGTCGGAAAAAGAAAGAGCAAGATTGAACAAAACCGTCAAGGAAATTGATTGGGACAGTAGAAATTATTGTAAACAGAATCGGGTGACCATAAATTTCGCAGGGACAAAAAAGTTTGCATTTCATGTAATTGCACAAGCCTGATGAAGAATTACCGAAAACATATGTTCGCTTACACAGACTTCTGATCAATCAATGGGTTTTTCCATTCAAAAAAAGAATAATTTATCAACGGCTTTCATGTTTTGCACGATTTCCGATACCAGCTAAACGTAGATGACTGTTTAAAGGTTGTGACTCAATTATCTAGATGATTGATACATTGATGGCTGATGTCAACGTAATCACCGTTATTACGGTCCGTGTTGTAGAGGATGATTGCTATTGCAACTGGCCAAAAGGTAGGCACGATAGGCAACCAGTAACAAAACAACTGATTAGCTTCAGGTGAGGTAGCTGGAGGTGCACATGTATGGAGAATCAAAAGTGGGTCTGGTATAACAAGTGTGGGAAAAGGTAAGGTAAAAGAGAACGTAGCTAGGAACATGAACAGATGAACAGGATGGAGTTGCAAAAAACAAGGGAAGAAGAAAAGCAGTGGTTCTGGAGGTATGCATGCTTTTACTAGCAAAGTGGCTTTGGTTAAGCTGGACGACATTTAACAAAGTGTTAGAGGCATTGCGGTGATTAAAAGGTTAGTACACACGAGCACACAAAGGCCAGGGTGCTGCGTCGCGGAAGGTAACTCGGTCATCCTAGCTTGTTAGGAGAAGAGAGTTGGAGCATTGTGTTACGATCGCGGTTGGAGAAAATGAGTGAGCTTTAGAAAATGAAGCTAGCGAATCACAGGTATACAGAATCAAACCTATTTCTAGCTTAGAAGGAGGAGGAAACGATAATGAAAGATAGAGCCAATCTAGGGACTGCGAGGATGGTCATGTTGGTGCTAGAAAGGTGGACGAAATACAGCGCCTCTATAGGAAAGCATGTCCGTATCCGCAAAGTGGCTGTTTTTCAGCTCGAGAGCTTTGTAACAGTGTCAACCACATTGCAGTGATCAAAAGGCAAACAGCCATGTGAATATCCGAGGCTAAGGCACTGCGTCGCATGGGATAATTAGTCTTCTTATCTTCTTCGGAGAAGTGAGCTTAACCAGGTTGGGTAGTAAAAAGCTAGTGGCGAAATTCGGTGCAATTTACAGCTAGATGTCCAATGCACTACAACGGTATGCAACGTAAGTAAGCATGCAGGGGTTCGGGGTTAATGCGCTGCGTCGCAACTAGCAAGTCAGTTATCCTAGCTTTCTAGGATAAAAGAGCCAAAGCAAGTTGATTAAAAAAGACCAGAGCTGAAGTCAGAGGCAATATACAGCTAGGAGTCAGTCATCACAACATCAATAATGGTAAGCATGTATCAGGAGGTCCGAGGCCAATGCGCTGGGTCGTGTGTAGTGTTCAGTCAAGTTGACTTGCTAGAATAAAAGAACCAAAGCAAGTTGAGTGGTAAAATGTTAGGTGCAATTTACAGCAAGGTGTGGAAGGACTTACAAAATAAATAAAGGTAAGTAAGCATGAGGAGGTCCAAAGCTATGGTGCAGCACATGCGATGTTGCCACCACACACGGGCGATCCACCGCAATCAGCTATTGTCAAAGGTTGAAAAGCTGCGCATGTCATCCACACAGAGCATTTATGATTCGAATCCATACAACAGTACCGCACGAACACTGGCATTGTAGACCTTGCCCTTCACCGCTAGCGAAATGTCCCGACAGCGCTACAGATGCTTCAGTTTGGCAAAAGCTGACCCAGCTTTCCCGAGGCAAAGGGGTACCTCCTCTTCATTGGTACAGCAAACCGAATTGCAGCTCCCTAGGTTGACAAAGCTGTCCACGTGTTCGAACTGGATGTTTTCGATTGTGAGCTGTAGAGGGGATGATTGCCACTCCTGCAACAGCACTTTGCAACTGTATGCGCAAGGCACATACCATACCTAGACGATGCCCCCACCAGTCGGTTAGGGATCGCTTACATACCAAAAGGGTCGTCCCCAACAAAGGTAATATCACCAGCGCACTCTATGTCGGTTGCGTGATCAACTGGAAGAAGCTTGATGCCAAAACTCTGCAACCCCTCTAAAGTTACTATGAGGAGGTCTTCGATCGCAAGGTTGAAGCGAAACAGAGACATAAGGCGTGCTAGTCGCACACCCCGGATGGCAGTGCAGAGTGCAGAGCGCTTGTCGTAGGCTCTCACCCTGCCTGAAGGGAGGTATATTCCCGAAGTAAAGTGATATACTTTTTGGGAACTCCGTTTTTTAGCAGACCTCGCTAAAAAGCAGGTCGGTCTACTCAGTCAAATGCAGCCCAAATATCCATGAACACAATAGTGGTGGGTCTGTGGTAGAGATGACGATGTTCAAGGAGCTGACGGAGTGTGAATATTTGATCCACACATCCCCAACCTGGGCGAAAGCCGGCCTTTCCTTTTCGGTTGAGTATTACGCGTGTTGGGGCTGGGTTGGGCAGTATGAGTGTAAAGTTAGGCGGTGAGAATTAACTGCGACTGAAAATGCGCAGTCCATCTGTTCCTACGTATCTGCAAGTTAGCGATCTGCATCTCATCCGCATCACAGATGATTTCGTTGATATCAGACCTGCGCCCAGTGGTCCGAATGGATTTAAACAGTCTACGAGTATCTCCAGTGAGAGCGTGTGCCTCCAGCTCCAAGAGGCATTGGGATAACCAAACTTCCCGATTGTTGCGAAGACTTCGTTTGAGTATCTTAGCATCCCTAAAATAATCCCACCCATTT
>CALYDF020008925.1:0-11211 GCA_944474145.2 Dicrocoelium dendriticum
CGTCATCACGCATCAATACTGGAATTGACATGTTCGAACCGCAGCGCCTTTTGACATAAGCGAAGAATCTTTTTGGATTCTCTGAAGCTTCGTCCGCTAACCCTTTCTCGAAATTGAGCCGAGCATTCCTTAGGTGTTGCTTACACCTATTTATAGCCTTACGGTACCTGTCATAAGTATCGGTGGACGGAGCATCTCGGTAAGTCCGCCAACATCTAGACCTCTTTGTGAGCAGATACCTGCCAGTGGGATCTATCCAGGGCGGCTGTGCTCGGGCCTCCCTTCTCCTTCTGCCTGGGATGAAGGGAGCAGAGACCTCTGTGAGGTATGACTTAAATTTATCCCACGCAACCTCGACAGTATCGTCGTCTGAGATCTCACAATGCAAACCAGAAGCCTTAGCTCTCATTGATTGATAGTCTGCTTGCCATATGTTCGGGCGAGACTCAACAGCACTCTGGTAGCGTCTAGAGAGAATACAACTGAAGAGCAAACAAACATGATCACTGGAACCCAGTGGAGGTCCGTAAGTAATGTCATCAACAAAATTGAGTGACTTAGCGAATACAAGGTCTAAGATAGACTGTACTTGGGCGTCCATGTACCTAGTGGGGAGGTCAATGAACTGGTGCAAAGATACATGGAGCGTAGGTTCAGGCAGATCAGCGCCGAATGTGCCGGACGTTGAGTCGGAAGAAAGATCTGCCCAGCAAATCTCTGAGGGTTGAATTCGCCCCCCCCCATCCTCCCATACGCGTGACATGCGTGCTACTGGTTCATTTGGATTATTTCCCCTATCCTCTCTCCATCTTCTCGCAGCGTTGTCACTGTGCGCTCACTCGAACCGGATTTACCAGCTCTACACACTGATGCATCATACGTGGAAATGTCTTCTACGATTAGAAGCTGCACCATCGCCAACCGTTTTCATTGGCATCTGTGATTAAGCGCAAGCGTTTAATTCAATCGTATTGAGCCGATTGTCATTCCGTGTGACACCGTTCGATACAGAATTCTCGAGGCAGGCCGAAAAGCCTAAGCTTACTCCGATCCAGTGTTTCTCAACACAGCTGTGAAAGAATCTGTGATCTGTCAATCTGTCTTCAGTGCTCTGTTCAGGTTGCAGTCACTCGCCATTCCTTGTGACCTTGTCATCCAGTGCGGCTGCATTACCCATCACACGGACCGCGCGACCACGCAGACCGCTCATTTGACCTTGCAACCACCACGCTCGCCTGATCGATGTGCGCCGCTCTCAAAGCTGTAAAAGTACAGAACGCTAACCAACCCACTGGGTAAGGTAACGACACCAAATTGAATGGCAGAAAGGCGAAACCGAAGAGACTCCAATCGAAAGGCATTTGCGGGTTAGGAGAATGTCATCGGGTAGTAAAAATCGGTATAGCTTGTTCGCACTGTTTGGAATGGTACCATATGAAATGTGCAAATGTGTCCCAACAACAGTTACGGGAGCGAAATAGCTCCCAAGATGCATTTTGGTTCTGTACTGCGTGTTCCACCATCCCCCTCGTTAAGTGCTTGCTTATCCTAGCTGAGAAATGCGACCGGTTAATCGCAGAAGCGGAGCAGAGGATAACCAATAAGATTACTTCAATGGGAGCGAGTATGGACCACAGAAGCGTAGCGGCTGCTAAGCAACGGAATGCTGAACAAATCGCTTCCCCTGCACCGCAATCAGCCATGTCTCCATCTCCGTTGTCTTCTCCAACTTTGGTAGAACGCCGGGCGAAAACAGAATGTACCTACGTGAATCAAGCAGTACTCACAGCAAAGAAAATCAAGCACCATTCAAAATGTCTGGTTAAGCAAATTCCACTAGACCTGACATCTAGTATTAACAAGGATGGAGCAGCCAAACACCAACCCTTGGTATCTGTAGCTCAAATATCTCTTGTTGAGACTAAGCCTCCCAGAACATCGGTTACATATGCAGAGATTGCTGCCAGGGTCCACCGAGAGGCCGCCATTGCGTCCTCTTCCATTATAAACACAGTTAACGCAAATGGAGAGAAAAACAGCAAACAATCACTTGTCAACAAGTCAAGACAAATGAGTACCATAACTTGTAGATCGATTAAAAAGGGATCCAACAACAGTGCCCGGACTGTTGTATGCTCAAATGTCCCTGAATCTACCGCCATCACATTGCGGGATAAATTATCAGACGACCAAAACCAATGGAACTCATTGTGTATGCAGATGAGTACTAAAGCCAAGCCCATAAACTTGTTACGAATTACTCGTCATCCGAACTCGCCACAGTATGGTGAACCCAGACTTATTCGAGTAACTCTAGAATCCTCCACCGACGTAGAAAACGTTTTGCTCTCCGCAAGCGCGCTAAAACACGAATCCTGTGCGATACGTATCTATCCTGATGTCCCTTGGAGCGCGCGACAACCAAAACGAACCACCGAAGAGGGGCACAGCAAGCAAGACCGCCTAAACACAATCTTCATACATGGCGTGCCAGAACATCCTTCTAACGATGTTCAAGAGACCGGAAAGCACGATTTAGAACAGTGGCGGTTCATTCGTGAAACACTTTCTTTGGATGATGTTGTGGCACTATCGCTCACCAGGATACCTCTCTCACCAAATTATAGAGGATGCGGCCCTAGAATCCTAAAACTTGTGGTGCAGTCAGAGCAACAAGCAAAGGATGTTTTGGATCGATGGCGGAGAAATCGGAAACATCTTCCCTCCGAAATTCGGTTAAAGGTCGCAAACAATTCGCACAGCTCAAGTATTAAAGCAACTGAAGCAGCAAGCATCCTGGTGAATGTACAGAAGTGTAACTTGACGGCTGCTTTAATTGACTCTGAAGTAGATCTAAACGAAGGCTGGGACGCACCTTGGCCGAATCAATTTGCAAACGAGGTATCACTGACTCATCAAAAAAACGAATAACTGCCGACCTCCCATCGGTCGGCATTCTCCCACACTTGACAGCTTCACCTCTCTGCGGACTCCTAGAGACCGAGAAACTGGCCTGCTTGTATACAAATGCTCAGGGTCTTTCTAACAAACTGGCTGAACTGAAAGATCGCCAAGCTTCCGGCTCGTATGATGTCATTGGTATCACCGAGACATGGTTGCACACGGGAATGACGGACGCTGAAGTTTCGCTACCCGGCATGTCGCTGATCCGGAACGATAGGCTCACAAAAGGAGGAGGGGTAATCCTGTACTACCGAAACGACTTACAGTGCGAAGCCGTGGAGGATTCAGATTCGCAGTTCCCCGACTCTCTTTGGTGCCGGTTGCAGTTAAAAGGCAGGGACGCTTGCCTTATTATCTTGGTGTACCGCGCCCCTAACTCAACAACCGAAACCGACTACCACCTAATGGCGGCTTTAAGGTGCAGTTTACAACAAAAGTACACTCACATTCTTATCATGGGTGATTTCAACGTACATTGTTTAGAAGCCCCTGCCACGATCGGAGAACAATTCAAAACCGATCTACAAGATCTAGTAACTACTGTTCCTCTTTACAACCACATCACTTTGCCCACTCGGTTCAGAACTGGTAACACGCCATCTGTGCTGGATCTTGTGCTTACCAACGAGGAGCATATGATTGATGCATTGGTTTTAGACTGCCCGTTGGGTCGCAGTGATCACGCAGTCATCAGTTTCAACTTCGTCTGCTATGCAGAATATCGGAATGATAACGATGATACTGTGCGAACCATCACAAGGTACGACCGACTCGCCCAGCTAGTCAGCGCCACAACATGGTCTTTCCTCGAAGAAGAACCCCCGGAAGTCGCCTGGCTCGAGTTCGTCAACACATTCAGTCAGCTGATTGCACAGGCTTCAGAGATAAAAGCTTACAATAAGTGCAAATCCGTTTCTTTCGTTAGGAGCAGAACCCGAAAATGGATGACAGTACGCAACGCAGCATGGCGAGTGTACAGAGAAGCTCCAGCACCAGAAACTTGGGACAACTACGTAGCCCAACGTAACCACTGCACTCAACTGTTAAGAGAAGACAAAGCCGCCTATCAGCAGAACATCGCAAAAACCTTCAGTGCTAACCACAAGCTGCTGTACAAGCACGTTAATAGCCTACGAAAGGTGAGGCAAGGATTTCCTCCACTCAGGACGGCTGATGGCCCAACAAGAACGTCTATGGAAGCTGCAAACGCGCTGCAGATGCAATACGCCCCCACGTTTCAAAGGGTCTTGCCACCAAGCGATCTACCAAGCTTTGTATTCTGCTCACCAGGACTAACCCACATCAATTTTACCGCAGAGGCTGTATTGCAAAAGCTGACTTCTCTACGCAAACACAGCTCGCCGGGTGTCGACGCCATTCGTTCAGAGGCATTGGGAGCAGCAGCAAACCAACTGGCAGGACATTTAGCTCAGTTTTTTCAGCACTGCTTAGACCAGAACCAAGTTCCCGCCATGTGGAAGCTTGGAATAATAAGCCCGATTCACAAAGGTGGAAGCAGAACTGATCCTTCCAACTACCGCCCAGTAACCCTTCTTCCTATACTCTCCAAGGTCATGGAATCCATAGTTGCCGATGCACTGGTGTGCTATCTGGAAAACTGCAACCTAATCACTCCTGAACAGCACGGTTTCCGTCGACAGCGGTCATGTACAACTAATTTACTAATTGCACGCAGTAGTTGGACCGAGGCAGCCGACGCTGGAGAAGGTGTTGATGTGATCTACTTGGATTTTTCCAAGGCTTTCGATCGCCTAGACCATCGGATACTACTATCCAAGCTGCAGCATTACGGGATCGGCGACCCTCTTTTAAGCTGGATCGCCAACTTTCTCTTTCAAAGGCAATTAGTGGTCAGAGTCCGGAGCTCTTTATCGGACCCCATACAAGTGGAGTGTGGTGTGCCGCAAGGCTCGGTTCTAGGTCCACGTTTGTTTTTGGTGTTCATTAATGACCTTGCACAGGGAATCGCTTCAAACTTCCTAATGTTTGCCGACGATATCAAGATCTGGCGCAGGATCCAGGCGAACGCCGACCAACATGTGCTCCAAAGTGACTTAGATACAGTGTATCAATGGTCGATCCAAAACTTATTGCATTTCAACGTCAGTAAATGCAAGGTGCTTTCCATCCGACATCAAAGCAGCTACTCATACCGACTCGGAACGGATGTACTGCAACAATCAACTCTCGAACGTGACTTGGGTGTCCTGGTTCAAGATGACTTGGGTTGCTCCAGGCAATCCGAAAAGGCCTCGAAGACCGGGAACCAACACGTTGGGCTGTTGAGGTGGGCGTTTGGACAAATAAACAGCTCCATAGTTCGACAAATGCTCAGTGCGTAGGTTCGCCCCCATGTCGAATATGCAATCCAAGCTTGGCATCCATGGCTGAAACACGACCTTAATGCACTGGAGCAGCCACAACGCCGGGCATCTAAGAACGTCATTGGAATGCGCAATCGGTCCTACCAGGAGAGGCTGCGACGACTAGGATTGTCCAGTGGCAGCTATCGCAGGCTACGAGGCGACCTGATTATGACATACTTGATTCTTCGAGACCCACATCATGTGTGTCGCCCTTTACTGCAACTCAACAGCAATACAAACCTGAGAGGCCCCTCATTAAAACTCGCAGAACAATACAGTCGTCTGGAGTGCCACAGCAATTTCTTTTCCATCCGTGTCTGTCACCCGAGGAATGCTCTCTCAGAATCGGTCCTTTCAGCACCGACACTAACAATATTTAAAAGACGGTTGGACGATGCACTCATCCACTTGCACTTTGTTGCTTAACACTATGTCTCCATCCTACACCTGGAGTTTACCCTGGAATTATTTGTTGTTAACCGTGGGTGTTGTGAATCTAAGTGGATCGCAGGACTGCAGCGAAGCAAACGATAAGTCCTTATTTTCGTATTTAAAGTATTAACTATTTTACTATCCTCTTCATCATAATTGTTATGTGGATATCCCCACCAACTATCCAACGGGGCTGGTAAAGCAACGCTCCTTAACCCGTATAAATTCAATGTTCATTGTTCATCACCAAACACTTGTTTGCGGACTGGGAGCAAATGAATTCAATTCCCTCTTTGGATACGCTCCCAGGGCTTCTAAACACATTTACAACTGTAACCTGAGCCGAGGATGTGCTAATAACAGCCGATAGAGCTTCAACGGTTTTGTCTGCCGACTGAAATAAGCAAGTCTTCAAAACATCAAGTTTACAGCTCACATAAAGAGCGACACCCCCTCCCTGTTGGTCAGCAGAGTGATCGCATCTAAATAGTGCGTAGTCAGATAGATGTACTTCACCATCCGTGTTGTCCTGAGACAGCCACTTTTCAGTGAATGCGAGTATATCGGGATGAGACCCATCTACAAGTAGACCTAACTCGTACACCTTATTCCCTATACTGCGCGCATTACTTAGCACTATCTGAAGGTTTTCGTTAGATCCAGGCCCGGGTCGTGCGCTACCAGTACTGGCACTGGTAGGGCGGAAAAGGACCGCCGGCTGATCACCCGAAAACCCACTAACCGGAGACCTTGTTCACCGGCCGCTCGCCTGCTTTAAGGTCCTTGATGGCCTCCCTTAGCTTCAGCCTATCGGCTAGCGGAAGTTCCGGCTGAACGCTAATGTTTGTACCTTTCAGCTTAAACGCAAACCGCATGAGAGCATTGCATTCCTCCGGGGTAGACAGTACCACATGAAGTAGCCGCGGTCGCAGGTTTGGTACGTTAACTGGGACGTTCCCCAGTCTAATCAGCTTCCGAACAGTAACGCCTGGAAAACCAGGCGATATGGAAAGGTTTAAGCCGATTAAAGTGTACGACCGTGGGCGGCCAAACGGCTTTCTTTGGGTCCCTAATCACACAAGTCAAATCAGTGATTATTCGGTCTACCACGTATGGTCCAGCCCACTCACGATGCAGCTTCGCTGGTATTCCGGATACCGGTGACTGATGCAAATATACAAGGTCACTTGCTTTCAACCGGACACCGAAGACCTTCTTGTCGTAGTACTCCTTCTGTCGCCGTTGAGCGTTCGCCATATGGATGCGTGCCGCTTCGTGTGTGCGTCGAACGGAGTCGAGGAGTTTGCTGACGGATTCAACAACCGACGGGTACACCTGTTGTGATCTCGGTAATCGGACATCCGAGGGCAACCGAACTTCTCTACCCGTGCACATAAACGACGGCGTTTGTCCGGTAGAAGAGTGGACCGTACTGCGATAGGCCGATAAGCATTTAGGCAATAACTTATCCCACTCGTAAATGTTCTGGTCCACGAACGCCTTCAAGAGTGACTTCATCGACCGATTCGTACGTTCAACTTGTCCGTTCCCTTGTGGATGGTAGGCCGTTGTTCGCGTTTTATCAATACCGAGTAGTCTGCACATCTCCTGGACCAGTGAGCTTTTGAAACATTATCCCCTTTCGGAATGCAATTGCCCAGGCGCTCCCCATTGGCAAACCCAGTGATTAGTCATCGCTGTTGCCACAGTGAGAGTAGCAGCCTGCGCGATTGGCACAGCTTCGCACCATTTGGTGAAGTAGTCTACCATGACTACAATGTAGCGATTCCCTCTCGGCGTTTCCGGTATGGACCAACGAGGTCAACTCCAACTATTTCGTTCAGGTAACCTGCTGCCATGAATTGTAATTGTGCCCTATGAGCAATAGGCGGGCTTTTGAACGTCGCGCATCTTTCGCAAGTTTGGCAGAAGTTGACAATGTCTCTTCGTTGGTGCGGCCGCCAAAATCGTTGAAGCGCCGCCGATTCGAGTTTATTGATTCCAGCGTGTCCCAGCTGTTGGTGCAGTTCCGACAGCACTTCGGTAACTAACGCCTGTGGAACAACGATCCTCCTCAGGTACGTGGAGCCGAAATCGAAGACCAACACACCCTCTTCGATGGCGAGTTTATCCCACATCGCATACAAGCACCGAGCTTCGTAGCTTTTCCCTTCCATTTCTTTCGGAGCTGGTTTGTCCCTTCCCGAGCGCCGCTCATGGTAGATAAGTGATATGTCTGGGTCCGAAGCCTGTGCCGCTTGCCAACGACCATACTCAGCTTTTTGTAGGTTGACTAGCGCTACGTGTTGCGTAATTCAGGAAGGACAGTTTCCGTGGTCTCGAGACGGAATCCTCGATAGCGCGTCCGCGTTGCCGTGTAGTTTCCCACGCCGATGGTGACATTCGAATTCATACTTTTGTAGTTCCTCCTGCCATCGAGCAATCTGCCCCTCAGGGTTCCTGAAGTTTTGCAACCACCTGAGTGATTGGTGATCAGTCCGTACTAAGGATTTTCTTCCTAGAAGGTAGTGCCGATTTTGTTTTATGAAAAACACCAACGCTAACATTTCTTTCCTTGTCGTACAGTAATTACTTTCTCTTGACGTAAGGCTTCTACTACTGTATGAAACCACTCTCTATGCCATCCCGCCCCTTTTGTGACAAAACCGCTCCAATGGCTTGATCGCTAGCATCCGTGTCTAAGATAAACTCCCCAGCGTGTGGTGACAAGTCGGGGAAGATTAACATCGGGGCAGTACACAGAGACTCACGCAATCGATCGAAGCTCGTTTGACATTCGACAGTCCAATCGAAATTGCAATTATTCTGCAACAACGCGTTTAAAAGGGCTGCGGCCTCCGAAAACCCTTTTATGAATCGACGGTAGTATGATGCCAGTCCTAAGAAACTGCGTAACTCCTCGGCATTAATGGGAACTGGCCACGCCTTTATCTGGTCGGTCTTGCGCGGATCTGTCCTGATGCCTGCTCTAGAGATGATGTGTCCGAGATAGGTAACTTCTTCTTGTAGCAAGTGACATTTTTTGGTTGGAGTTTCAAACCTACCATGATTAGACACGTTAACACTTCAGCTAGATTGCTTAGATGTTCCTCCTTCGTTCTCTCATGTACGATGAAATCGTCCAGATAGACGAGACACTTGTGAGGAATTAAATCCTGAAGCGCTTTCTGTATAAGGCGTTGGAATGTTGCAGGAGCGTTTGATAGGCCGAAAGGCATTGTTTGGAACACATAAAGACCTGAAGGGATTACAAAGGCTGTCTTCGCTCGGTCACTCTCTTAAACTTCCACTTGCCAATAGCCGGACACCAAATCTAGCGTGCTGAAATAAGCCGATCCTCCGAACGCGTCGAAAAGGTCATCGATTCTGCGTAGTGGGTATGCATCTTTCCGCGTGACCTCGTTTAGCCGCCTGTAATCAACACAGCCTAAAGCCACCGTCTTTCTTCTTTACCAAGACGACTGGGGCTGCCCATGGGGAAGTAGAGGGTCGTATAACTTCCTTTTTCAACATCTCGTCTATGAGCTTTTGCAGCTCGCCTTGCCAGTGCACTGGGATCCGTCTTGGGTGAGTCTTAATCGGGGTCGTATTCCCGGTGTCGATTAGGTGTTTCACGACGCTGGTGCGGCCCAGGTCTCCAGTCGGCCAGGAGAATGCATCAGAGTGGGCTAGCAGCACTTCTTTGAGCTTCTCTAACATTCCCTCGTCCGCTGGCAACACGTGTGAGCGGATAAACGTGTCTACCCGGTGTTCCTCGTCAGAGGGGCTCCCACAAATAGTAAACGTTTACGACTGTCAGCGTGGCCTTGTTTACGCAATACAACGCAACTCTCGGTGATCAACTGGCATTTGTCTAAGTCTAAGTGACATCTCAGACGTCGCAATAAGTCCATTCCAATAACTACAACAAATGGAAGGTTATCGGCGACAATAAACTCATGGCGGAACTTCTCGTTAGCAATGTGCACCTGAGCAGTGATAGAATCCCGAACAGCCAGGGGTTCCCCATTAGCAGCGGTCAGATGACAGTAACATGGTGTCCACAGCAATCTGTCAGCGACTTGGTTATATCGGCTCGGACTAAGCTCCTGCCTGCCCCTGTGTCAATTAGACCGACCAGTGGCACCCCTGCTACGATTAGCTCTATCGTTAATGAAAGTGCGGACGTTGCACTAGTGACGGCGGGAATGAAAACTGACTTCACACGACCGCAAGCACCTTAAAGATTTCGCCTGCCACGGCTTGGCGGAAAATTTCCTCTTCTTGGTGGAGGGGGGCGGGGCCTTCGGAAGTACGATTGCACTGGAGGTCGCGAATAATCCCCTCGAAACGGGACGCGATTCCAATTGCTTCGGTCTGGTGGTTGGAATCTAGCGGAGCTGTATCGGTTCAGCACGCAGCATGGTTCCATGGGGCCCATGGACTCGTCGACTTGCTCTAATTGATCTGCCACTGTTAAGGCTGCCTGAAGACACGTAGGTCACCCTAACCGGAACTCTCTTTTTACCGAGGACGTCTGGATGCCCTCGAGCAACTGCTCTAACACTCGCTTGTCCTGTTCTTCCGGCGTTTTAGCTGTGTAGGCATTTACCGCCATCCTCCGCAATTCGCGAACAAAAGTTTCCACGTTTTCTCCCGGTCTCTGATACTGAGCATGGAAAACTCTGTGTAGTTCATCGGGCAGACCAGGCCGATCTAAGAGGCGGCGAAGGGCAGCGAAGGTTTCCGTGGTGACTTCTCCCTCTAACACTTTACTATCCGTAACTTTGTCGAATGCCTCTCCTGCTAGCAGGCCCATGATCACCGTACCCCGTTGTTGGGCTGGAAAGTGCTTGACGTACATTTGCACCTGTTTCTTCCATCGGAGATAGGGCATGCCTGAAAAAAGCTTTTCTGGAGGGGTAACGAGGGTGTGGAAGGGGCGGGGGTCAGATTTGTTGTTATCTTCCGCATAGTGTCCGACAAGGATTCCAAAGCAGAAGCAATCCTTACTCTCGGATCGGAGGTCAGCGGCTGAATTTCATCGCCAGACAGTTTACCTGGCTTTGCCATTATCTCTTGATCCTGGCAGGGTCGCCAATTGTAAAATGCAGACAAGGGAGAACCACAAGGATTGAGACGTAAGTTCTATTACGCAACACGTAGGCTCCATAATAAAGAATCAGTAACATAGGAAGGGGTGAAAAAAAGTTACAGTCAACTGTTCGCTTTAGGTTTTTGTCCTTCTTCAATAATTGCGCAGGAGTGTCTTTCTGAAAGGCAGACAGAAAAGGTGCCGTCAGAGCAACGATTCAAATTCAACCACGCGCCAAACTAGTTTCGATCACTCTTTACAACCGTATCACGTGTGTCAAGGCCACTACCGTCCTGCTTTTTCCTCGGTTCGGGCTAGAAGTTTTATGGTGCA
>CALYDF020008926.1:0-11209 GCA_944474145.2 Dicrocoelium dendriticum
TATGGTATGTTTTAATTACTTTTGATTAAGGACAGGTGGATTATCAACAAACTGTATTTCCTATGCATGCTTGTATATTTCAACGAGCTGCAAGCAATCCTCGATACTGATAGATTCGACTCTAATCCACTTGTCCGCTATTAACACCTTTTTCTTACTGAGCGCTGTAAAAGACAAGTAATGCTTCATGTAACTCCATCACACATGTACAGCTGAACGATTTGAACATCCACAACTGACAAATGTCCATGATTCTCCGTCTCAGGAACCTCGGTTTATTTGTATGTATTCGCAAATCGCCAAATGCATCAACCATGAATGTCGTCCGTAGTGGGATTCGCAGTGGCGTGGCTGCATTCAGTTATACACCCAAGAACTTGTACTCAAGGGTTACTCGTGCTTCCGCTGAGATAGACTAAAGTATGCTCGCGCTGGCGTCTTGATCTACATCCGGTCTTCCTTCCATGGGAGACTTGTGAGCACCTGCCGAAGTGACGATGGTTTGTGTGGGCTACTGTGGTGCTCCATACACCTTAGGCGCGGAGAACTACTTGTGGATACAGTCTATCGCAGCCCCCTGAGTTGTTGTTTGGATTGGCTGCCCCATCTTGGAGCCCACATGAGTCGTACACAATTTCTACTCATGGGTGATTTTAACTCTTCTCGAATCCGATGGCCTGATGTGCATTCGATGCCTGGATATAGTGAGGTTGAAACAAATTTAGTGGATTTGGTACTTGAAACTGGTGCATCGTAACACATAAACGAGCCAACACGCATAACATCACGCTCAAGACCGTCCTGTCTGAACCTCGTACTAACGAGCTACGAACAACGAGTGTGTGACTTTCAGATCCCGGCGCCCCTGGATACAAGTGACCACTCAGTGCTCATAGATGATATGGAATTATCTTTGCCGTATTCACTTCCGCTGGATCCAGCTTACAACTACTAGAAAGCTGACTTTGACGGTTTAGCTCGAGTAGCAAGCCAGCTGGGTTGGTCTCTGTCACAACCTGTATTTGTGGGAGACTGCTGGACATCTATAAAGGAGAGATCGAGGTTATTGTGTTCCCAACGGTCTGCCACAACTTCTGCGGTCACCGTGTGCCTTGTTTGCGGACGACATGACGATTTGGGGAGCAATTGAAGATCCCTAGGACTGTAACGTATTTTAGCAAGACCTCAACCGCCTAACCACATGGTCTGCAGCAGTTCATTTCGCGGCCAACCCAGCCAACTCTGTAGTTATGAGCCTGGGGAAGGGTGCTGACGGCGGAACCTACAACCATGACGGCAAACCGCTATATCCCAACCCTCCGTGAAGCACCCAGGTGTACTCTGGCGCTACGGTTTGAAGTTCGTGGACAACACGAACAGGCTATATCGTAACGGACTGCGCATGCTTTAGGCATACAAAATTAGCTTCGGCACATGGTCTGAAGAGGTTGCCACTCGCCTCTTCTCTTCCATCATTAGACCAATACAAGCGTACGGTCTGCCCGCCTACTTTCCGACTACCCGAGGCGAAGCACAAAAGATCGAACGGGTCCAACACGTTGCTACCAGGCTCATACCGAGTTTACGTGGCTTATGGTATGAAGACCGGTGTGACAGAGTAGGACTCTACACCTTTTCCTATCGTCCGGTGCGAGTAGACCTACTTACGAGCTACCGTATTCTAAATCTCGGTGACCTCCCCATGCTGAGGTCAATGCTGCAATTACTAGGGCCATGCAGTATACGCGGACACAGAGACAAACTTGTGGTGCCGGATGTGAAGCGAGTTCTCCACCCACTGTGCTTCGAGCGGTGAGTGGTAAATATTTGGAACAGTTTGTCTGAACATGGGATGGAGGCAACATCTGTGCAGCAATTCAAAACGTTGTTGGATTTATATTTTAGAAGAGTAGTAGGGGGAGTTGATTGGTAGAGGTAGAAATTCGTCACATCTAGACTCACTCAGACAGCTGCCACACGCCCGGAAAAGCACTGTACGCGCGTTTCATCCTTTCAGGAATCATCAACAGTGCGCATTCCATCGGACCCCTGGTAGGGCTCGAACCCGCAACTCAACTGTTGCCACTCCGTGGTTGAGACCACTGAGCTACGGGGACGGCAACGACCATCGTGAATAAGTTACTAGATGTGATATAGCGCCGCTCACTATCCACTGACTTACACGTAACTGCCGTCCAGAGAACGACTGCACACTTAAGATGACATCTCACATTTGTGAGTCCTGCAATACCGTGAGTCAAGTACTTTAGATGTTACATAAGAACGATAGCGATATTCACGGCTGACAATTGGTATAACGTTCTTCACCATATTTCGAAAGAGTTGTACAGAATTCATTTCTACTTGCTCTAGAATACAGTGTTCAGTATTCCCTTCAGCTTTCGATTTTCCATCGGAATTGCCATACGAACAGTGAATACTTGTAGGTGATTTCAACATAAGGAAGATACAGTGGTCTTCCCAGGCCTACTTGTCTAGACATGGGGACTTCATTTATTCCGTCAGAATTGGTGGTTGGACGCAGTGGGTTACTATGTCAATTAGGTTGACGAACAGATTAGACATGATGTTTACATGGGAAATGGCCAACGTACAGAGAGACGTTTCAGAGAACATCCCTGGTAGTGACGGCAGCATGATACTCTTAACGTTCACCGTTAAAATGGCCACCAAACAAGTACCTCGTTCTTTTTACACCATCCGCAGTATTAACTGGAAACCCTTCTGTCAAATAATCCCGTCTTGCTGTTGGGATGCCTTCTTTCTCTCCAACAATGCATGCACAGCCGTGGAGTACTTCTATCATTAGTTTCAGCAAGCCATAAATATCGTTGCTGCACAGGAAAAATGCAGCAGTGAAGTTTAAAAAGTAGCAGCCGGACGTTCGATTAGTCAGAAATCCAGCAAACCGAACTCGCACTAAAAAAAGATAAGATATTTTACAATGATTACACAGATGCACTGATTGATCGCTGAAATCATGCACTTCCAACTGAAGAGCAAGTAACCCTAGGGGTGGCATGTAAAGCAAAAGTGCTGGTCAGGTTTCTCGGTCGAAGGACCAACTAACCCTTTTCATTGATCACCGAATTGGTGGAGGAGATCTTGGCGCTATCTGTGAAGCATTTACCACATTCTTCCCCACCTACATGAACTTTGAGACTAAGGTTATAAATACACAATGGCGCAATCTAAAGAGCTATTGTTCTCCGCAATATCCACCAAGCAATACATTCCATTCAACCGTCCTCCATTCTGGAAGCTGACGGCTTCCCACCTGTCATGAAACTGGGAGGACTTGATATATCACTGCTCCTTTTGCAAATATTTGCCGTTTCACTGGGATCTAAGCGAGTTCCAGATCAACGGAAAACTTAATTTCTCAGCTCTCACCATATGGGCTGCGCAAAACATGCGATTGACAATTATAGGCCGAACCATAACACTCCTATAATAGCCGGATCATTCAAGCAATTGATAAAGAAGTGTGCGAGGAAGTTAATCAACTCAATTGAGCTGATAGACAGGTCCTAAAATGGTTTCCTTGACTAACGATCGTACAGCTTCTGGTGGCTGCATTACCCCAACTACATACCAGGCTCCATTGACTCAAAACATGCGATATTAGTTCTATGCTTGGATATGCAAAAGACATTCGATCGGGTACGCCACAAACAGTTACCGATTCAGATATCTTTCTTTGAACTCCGGAACACCTTAGTAGGTTGGGTATAATCATACATGAACGGTCGCACTGAGATAGTCATCTTAGGAGACCATTGCTCTTCCCAGCGTCCAAGCACCAGCGAGGTAAAACAAGGGTGTTTGTTCGGTACATTAACTTTGCTTCTTTGTATCCATGACATAACTTTGGTTACCAAACGGTGTGCCGTTTTTATCTGCCGATTCAATAAAATAGGTATACGAGTATCTACGCTTTGAGCTCACAAAAGTACTACCACAGATAAGAAGACATACTTTCACTTAAGACTTAGTGCGACTAGTGCGTGATGACATTCTAAACACAAAAATCAGGTATCATATATCGCGGTTATTTGATACCCTGAGTATCCGTCACATGTAACAACGAAAGCATCTGTGTACAACGGTCAACCCGTGACCCTGGAATCAGATATTCTTGTACCCACAAGTTCTCTGAATAGCTTGGGTATCAGATAGCAAGGGTCAGACAATTCTTGGCTAACATATTTCATCACATGCATGCAATCACAGCTACAGTTGAACTATTCAAAATCTTTAATCTTGCCATCATGGAGTGTCGAAGCATAATCTAAGGCAATATGAGAAAACCAGACAGAAGACCGATAGAAACCTTTAACTGTCATTTACTAAGAAGGTACTGGGAAGAAATTCTACCAAGAACTCTCGGGAGCGATGCCAGCAGCTCCATCTCGATGCGCTTTGGCTTCGAATACCAAAAGATAACTTGAGGCTGCTATGCAACCTGATTCACGACAACACCCATTTCAATCGATCCATCTTTTCCTTGTAGCACGATTAAAGGCGGGACCTAGGTAACAAAGACTTTACCATGATTATACAACAATACAGGACAAACTTGCAGACAACTTCTGGACTCACAATGTACGCTTTTCTGTGGAATCGGCTGTCATTCACCATCAAGTAGCGTGAGACTGCAATTCTTTCGCGGTAAGTTGGGAAGCTACCTCTACCTGGACACCATTATGTCGTTGTTTTCAACGAAAACCCAGATAACGTCTAATGGGTATAATACCACCACTTCAAACAATTTAATTAACGCACAGTGTCTACAACATACTCAAACTGCAAATTCACCATCTACCATCGCATAAGACAAACATATGGGGCAAATATCTTGCCAGGAATGCAGACAAATATAAGTAGATAAGTTGATATTGTGCCTGCAAGTGCAAGACATCACCTGTGCATGTATGTTCGGTGTCAAATATTGTCGCAGATTTCCGGTTGATGGGAAATATACCCATTATTATTATTATTATTATTATTATTATTATTATTATTAGTAGTAGTAGTAGTAGTAGTAGTAGTAGTAGTATTCGGTATATTGTCTCGACCAGATCCAATACTAACTTGGAGCCTAAAGGTGCCACTGTTACTGTGACCATTGGGCCCGATACGTTATAGACCGTGTCATAATGCTAACCAATGGTAACACTTCCGCCAAAATATCCGTTAAAGAGGTGCAAAGGGATAACGGTCAAACACCTCATCCTGGGTTGACGAGCTTCCGTCAAGCACGCTGTTGGTGGCTTTTAGCACTGACACTCTCATTCGTATCTGCCCTCCGTTAACAACAATATGTCAAACTGCTCGGGAGCATGCCTGAATGCACTCCGCGTCCCCCATAGACGCATACATCTAGCCCTTTGTTTACAACCAGGGTGTCCCATTGGATAATGTCCTATGACCAATGAGAGTGCCACGGACACTGCGTGCATGTAGCCACACAGGGAGCTACTGATTTCATGCACATGTGAAGTTCTAGGAACAACATGCCGTTTAGATTTTTAACAAGGTAACTTATTTGCGCTATGCGTGAAATTGCCTGTAAAAGCTATAGACGACTAGTAAGCGACCACACGTGAACAATATGAGGATAGTTATTAGTACGTTCCAACAGGCACGAACCGACCGTGCAGTGCAGTGTTTGAGTTAGCAATACCCAATTTTCACCAGCGTTAGTTTACAGTAGTTTACTTCAGACCAGTAGTAGCGTGTGACACTAAAATATAAAAGGGGCACGGTCATATCTAAGCTGTAGGCTATGCAGTAGACAGTATATAGCACCGTTTTTAACTTACGATAACTGCTTAGATAGTTACAGACTTTTTGACAAAGCCATCATTTAGATCGCATAATACAAACAAAAGAGCGCGCGGTATTTCTGAACAGGGAAGTATGTTTACACAAACTGGAACAAAGTGTTAGGGACCGATAAGATCCAGCACATTATAGTCTTTCGGATGCGAGCTCAAATCATACAATTACACAGAATGCTTGAAAAGTCAAAGTATATTCCTACATACTAACAATTATAATGTACAATCCACTGATCAGCTGAGCCGGAATATTTACCTTGGAATGCCATGTTAGCAACCGAGTCCAGAATGGTTTATGTATTCCATCAGTTCAACTTTAGTAGAGGCCAGGAAGAGTGTCTCGCGTCAGAAATAGCCAACATTTGCTCTGTGCTGTCTAGATGCACAGTGTGAAACCGAGCAGTAGCAAAAGTTGCATGCGTCTCAGACCAGATCCTTGTTTGGCATTTATTTAAGTATACAAATTGAAAGGTTTACACTGAATGGTCCACTTAATTCCTGAAAAAGCAAAAGTGGGATACAGTGGTACTATCTTATTCACATAGATATTGTGAGTTCCTTCATTTCAAGCGATTGTACATTGTATGGCTCTGTGTAACAATAATCTAACTGCCAGAAAATATGCTACGCTGAGAACTATCATACTATTTGAGGTGAGTGTATCAAATGATGTATTTATTCTGAAGGCACTGTCTACCTCTTTTGCTTCCGGTTAGATCCTTAAAAAAGCGAAACACCGCGGAAAAGCTTAAGCTTAATTTCAAAAACAACTTCAAATTGCTCTATAAAGGGAGCTTGCTACTGCAAGCTCCTGCTGTTGATTTATTATCATATTCTTCGTTCCTTATCATCGAATTAGTGCTATTTTTAAGGCTTCTAAGGATTAGATGCACAATGGGGAATAAGTTAAGCATCACACAAACAGTATTTATCAGTAATTTAGTAGCTCAAGCCATACGGTTTCTCACATATAGGACACTGGTAGATGTATGACAGGGTCCAAAATTCTCGGTTCCTACATTAATTAGTAAAGTTAAAATATTCCATCCCGTTTATCCCCCTGGAAACTGGACTATCATAGACACTGACAGCCGACCAAGCATTGCTACGGATATCTTTTGGCATCCTGCCCTGCACTGGGAATTTCTAGCACCCGAAAGAGAAATAGTATCTTTTGTGTACTATTGCACTGATGACCAACTGTACATGATTCCTTTTTGTTATAATCTCCTTTACATTACTTCTACGTTGAGCTACATCCGGCTCGACACTTGACCGTCTTGTAAGTTTCCGCACTCAGGTGTTTGCTTTTGTCTGGCTTCATTCATCCACGTCTTCTTGTAGCCCATCGAATATAGTCCACTGTGTCCGACTTCCACTGCCTTCTGAGACCCGCGCTTACTTTCGAGTTTCCTGCTGTAGCATGTGTTGCTTCTAAGTTGCTGAAAGAAACCATCACCAACATAGGTTCTATAGCACATCACGATCCGGCAGCTACACCGTCTCTCAGTACTGACACTTCGGACGTTGCAGTCAGCGCTGTTTTGCAGCAACGAGTGGCCGACATGTGGCAGCCCTTAGCGTTTTTCTCCAAACGCGTACAACCTACCGAATCGCGCTACAGCACGTTCGGTAGAGAACTACTAGCCAAATACATAGTGATACGTCACTTCCGACAGGTTTTAGAAGGCCGCTCCTTTGTTGTCTTCACCGAACACAAACCCTTGACTTAGATGCTCGGCTCGACTACTGACCGATACTCAGAGAGTTGCGCCACCTTGACCGTATCGCCCAGTTTACGATCGATATAAGACAAGTCTCTGGTGTACACAACGCCGTCGCTGATGCGCTTTCCCGAATCCAAGCTACCTCTGCTGACGCCGGCACTGCTATCGACTTGACAGCCATGGTCACAACGCAACTCAACGATCCTGAGGTTGATCTACTACGCAGGTCTCCCTCACTGAACATACGACCCGTTCCACTGACTTCATCAGACGGAATTATACTTTGCGATTTCTCTCTGGGCACGCCGCACCCAGTCGTCCCACGCGAGTTTCAACAGACCATGTTCGACAAGTTGCACTGCTTGTCTCATCCAGGCGTTCGTGCATCAGTTAAACTCGTAACCACATGGTTCGTCTAGCGCAATGTTAATCGTGAAGTTCATATTCGGGCAGCTGCTTGCCTTCGGTGACAACGCGCAAAAATGTGTAAGCACATGAAAAGCCCAGTATGAACATTTCCCACGCCAGATGCATGTTATCACCACGTGCACATCGACCCCGTAGGTCCTCTGCCGCCTTCGAAAAGCTCGGTAAATCCACTGACCTGTGTCGATCGATTAGTTAGATGACCGGAATCTATTCCCATACTTAACTGCTCTTCGGAAACGGTAGCGAAAACCTTCCTGGAGCACTGGGTAGCTCAATACGGCTGCGCCGCCATCGTGACCACCGATCGAGGGGCACGTCTGTCGTCCACATTTGCCACGTTGCTGTCGCCAAGTTCAGACGACGGCGTACCACCTGGCCGCTAAGGGTATGGTGGAGCGTTTTCACCGCCAGTTAAAGGCACCACTACGTGCACACGCAGATCCTTCATGGTATGAAACACTTCCTCTCGACCTCCTAGGCTTATGAAACACAGTTAAATTAAAGAAGTATATGAAACTAACAAAGAGTATTTGGCAAAAATGTGCTATAACGATCACAACTGGATTGTTTACGTGGTGAACTTGCATGGAGAGCAACGCGGACACTTAAAGTAGCTTTGCTTCTTGGGAATACTGGACAGTGCGGTTAAACCACATAAGTGGAACAAAGGCTTGGTAAATCAAGGAAAAAGTAATGGTCGAGGCAAACATCAACAAGAGGCCCACGGATGACAGAAAAAACATTATTCCCCCACTTCGTATAAAGTTAGACCTAAGAAAACAAATCTGTTAAGGTAATGGATAAAGCTACTGCGAGTTAAAAGCATATTTGTAGCCGAAGCAGCCACTCTCTTAAGCGTTCAGTCGGTGAAGTAAGGTATAACTAGTATGACCAGACAACTTGCTCCTGTATGACTTCATTCTTGATAAAACTTACACAACACTCGTCGCCTTTATAAGAGCGAAGGAAGAATTTCTGAACTGGATGTTAGATATCCAGGGATCTATCCATTTATTAGGCTTCCGTCCGGCATCTAAAGTCTTTGCGCACTAGGATGTGACAGCTATCTGTTATCCAGCATCACTCCAGGGCCATAAAAAACTGTCCATGCGCGATATATCAAAACGTTTTGTCACCCCAATCCTAATCATAGCTGGCATCGCCACTGCTGCAATGACTCCTGTCAATCATTTACTCATGTATTCTTGCTTACATCAAAAAGAATACATCCCACTGATCTGCAAGTAACGTCAAACCGTCAACTTGCCAATCGTGATGAATGGTTTCACCTGATGGAACCAGTTGAATACCTCCCAGGAGCTGCTCTGTCTATACATACTTCGAAGGCCAACTCGTCCTCTTCGATTGTTTGTATACAATGAATAAGACAACCGATAGATTATGTCTCCTACTAGCGAAGCATATAATATTTACCTGCTGTAGATTTAACTCCATTTCTTTATTTTTCTTCGTTTGGTTTGTCGCCAATATGCCGATAATCTGATGTGACGGACTGAATCTTCCAAACTTATTAACACACCCACACAATGTTAATTGCCACAGTTCGAATGACGTGAAACTAAAGTGCTGAACTCCAATGAATCAAAGGTTGGAGCCGGTTGAATGTCTTTGAAGATGAATGTATATGGAGTTGGCTTAAATGCTCTTTAGTAAAATCGGCATCATGACGACGTGTTCGCACAGAATAACAGTCGTCAAATGCGTCAGAATCATGACAGCTCACTTGCAATTAAGGCACACCAGCACGTGACAAGTTGAAGCGTGGAAGTGGGGACATAAATCCACTCGAGCGACTACATCGGATGGAAGTAGATTTGCAGGAGAAACACCACGAATGATCCTGTTAGTTTACTTAAACCGCTGGCTATACCCACATTTATTTCTACTCTTTACTTTCCATCGTTTCACTACTTCTTTGATTTTACACCTCATCAACTACTTTGGGAACTACTTGGTAAAATTTTCCCCGCTATTCGATTTTGTCGCGCAGAATTATCAGACCATGCAATTTGACTATGCTTGAAGTGTCGAGAAATATACCATATATAATTAATGTATTCTTAGTTCGATCCTGCCCGATACTGAATCAAAGACACATCCCAGTTCGTAGCTTTTTGCACCAAATCGAGAATAAATCCTTTGTTGCTCCCGCACAATGTGGTGGCAATTCTACCCTTGGTTACGCGGATAGTTTAAACTACCATCCAGTCCATCAAGTTGAAATGCTGCGAGTGGTTAAACTCAAGTAGTTTGCACTTTACCAGATCATCGTGCATCAGTTGGTATTCTGGAAAGCAAAACTATTAGTATTCCGATAACCACAATGCTCTTCAATGCACTCTTGAGGAGCAGGACAATGCAAACATTCCAGCAACAAGTGTAGCATATGATAGACCGTTAAATTTTACTGTGTAAATAGCGATTGAGTCCATCTCATTAAGGGACGTTGTGGATGAGATGATGCCTCAGTAAACGCGCTCCAGTGTGATTTCAGTCTTATTAACGGTGTATCTGCTTGTGCCTATATGTTATAGGCTGTCGGATTGCAAGTGCATAATATAGGTCCTGTTAGAAGCCAACTATGTACTGCTAGATCACTAGACCATAGCGATCTTAAGGAAAATTTCCCTGATGCAAACTCACAATGTTGTCATTTTATTCAATTTCCATCCCCGATTATGCAACTCAGACAACCACAGGCAAATCGCCTGTGCAACCTCAGTTGGGAAGATGTTTTGCGCTGCCGTCGGTAGAAAGAAGTCCCAACGACAGACGTGCCGTACGGAAATTGTGTGAGCGTTATTCAACCTCACACTCTTGTGTCAATCGTTGCCTGCCGCGACTTGGTGACTGGAGGGTGGAAGTTACGGCTGACATTCCAAATATGCCGGGTTCGAGTGTCAATAATCTCTGCTTGAGAAAACCAAACAAGTTTGAGGCCAGCCTTGGAGTACAATGTTTTCAGACGAACAACAACCAATAGCCATCTAAAGCGAAGGTATTTTACTGTATTGCGTGCGGACAGGGCGATTGCGACGAGCTTAGCTATTACAACTACTGATTGCACATCCAAATCTGGAAGTGAGACATCAACCATTAACTGATATTGTTTTGCATATGTCTGCATCTTCTCTATGATAAAGTTCGATTATTCAGTTGGGCGCTTCA
>CALYDF020008927.1:0-11222 GCA_944474145.2 Dicrocoelium dendriticum
ACAGTGGGCCGTGTGATGGGATTGTGCAAGCAGAATGACGGTACGATTTACATGGCAAAGCAAGCGGCTAGCGTGCCGCAAGCGAACAGCTCGGTTGCTTAGATAGCTACGCATATTTCGCTTAAACACTGATTGGTTCGCTGGAGTTGGTTTATTTGACTGGCTTGCCGCACTACCTCCTCGTTGTGCCAGCCGGGGAGTTCGGGTGTACCCCGTTCCAGCAAAGTGTTCGACGACAATGTTCCACCTCGGTGGGACATTGTATTCCAGCAGGTGTGCTGACTTCATGGGGAGTATTGGGCCCCTGTTTGGTAATCTACCAAACAAAGACGCATGAACTGAACATTCAGTCAACGCCTCCCAATGGGCGCGATTCCCTAAATTCGCCCCGCTGCCTTGCGGGTTGGTTATTTAGCCAAAGGCTCGGGATGGATTCCCCTAAGTCAACACCCTACTTCGGCTTGGGCAACCGGGTATTATCACGCCCTCTTGCAAAACCATGGACTGTACTACAACGTGCTTATCAGCTACTGTTTGTGCTACTCACTTTCACGCTACTTCATCACACGCCAATTGTTTGTTTGTTAACAATCCTCACTTTCCGTTACCCGATTCATGTGTTCAACAATCTGGCTGCGATTCCGGTTGCACCGCAGACCAAGGAGTTCAACCTATGGCTCTCCTTCGTCCCCGATCCTCGTTCCGTCTGACGTGCTTCAACGTTCGGACACTCATGCAAATTGGACAGCAAGCCGGTCTAGCGCGCACCCTAGATTCCCTAGACATTGATGTCTGCTGCCTTTCAGAAACCCGATTTCAAGGTTCCAGCACTGTACTCACATTGACATCCCCACTGACCACTAAGCTAGATACCCCCTGCGTCTTTCTGGAGATCCAGAAGCAGTCTCAACGGGTTTGGCTGGCGTAGGTATAACACTAAGTGGCACGGCCGAGGAGGCACTACTGGACTGGTTCCCGATTAACAGCCGGCTATGTGCATTCCGGCTTCGGGGTTCATGTAGAATCAACAGGCACCGCGAAGAGAGACACAACTTGTTTATTATCTCCGTGTACGCTCCAAGTGACTGCAGTGGCGACTCGGTCAAGGATGAATTCTACCAGGATCTACAACAGCTCTTGACTAATGCTAAAATGTCGGATGTCGTTATCTTTGCTGGGGATTTTAATGCACGGGTTGGCCGCCTGTTACCATACGAACGCCACATTGGTGGTCATCATTCGCTCCATGAGAACCGCTCTGATAACAGAGGGAGTTCTCACATTGTGCGAAGACAACCATCTGTTTCTTTCGAGCACTAACTTCAGGAGTACGAAGAAGCGTTCCGCAACGTCGCGTCCCCCTTCTTCAACACAACCGTGGTCTCAAAATGATCACATTGCAATTAGCTTCAGATGGCGCGGCAGCGTACTGGACTGAAGGTCATTTTGGTCCACCTTCGTTGAATCAGATCATGCTCTGGTCTGCGCGAAAATCTGTATGTGTTTTGGAGGATCCCGAAACACGAAGTACCGCAAGATTGATGTAAACAGATTAACCGATTCCTCTGTCCAGGCGAGCTATCAGTCTTCACTGGCATATGCACTCAGTTGCAATTCACCGCAAGACGTGGAACAATACTGAACTTGTATATGGATGGTAATGACCATTTCCGGAGAGTCATGCTGCAACCTAACTCGACGGCCATTGAAGGTTTGGATCCCGACGAAATCAGATTGCAACGAGCGGTGCAGTTCTGCCAACCGGCTACTCAAGTAAAGTCTACGCATGGATCGCGAGACATGGTGGTCTGAACGTGCTTTAGAGATGAAGACCGCTGCCCTCTCTGGTAACACTCGCATGCTTTTCTAACTCATTCGGTCCACTGGCCTCAGAAAACCTGATGTCAGTGAGGTCATTTGTGAAGTGGATGAGTCTCCGATCACTAACCAACAGAGGCGTATGGACCGCTGGGCCGAGCACTTTCACTCGCAGTTTAACTGGCATCCACCACCCATCAGTACATGCAGTACACCTTGTTGTCCACCCTGGCTCATCCCACTGCATCCACCCAGCGAAGCGGAAGTCTGCCTCGAGGTTCGACGCTTGAAGCGCTTCAAGGCTGCCGGCTTAGACGGACTTCCTCCGGAACTATTCAATTACGGCGGTGTGGCGATCATTAACCAGCTAACCGCGCTGTTCGCAAAAATTTGACATGAAGAGAAAGTGCCTCCATCTTGGGGCGAATCAGTTATTGTCCCGATTTTCAAAAAAGGCGCTCGTACTTCATGTGGAAATCATCGCAGGATTAGTCTTATTTCGGTTGCCTCTAAGCTACTGGCATCCATTCTGCTTCGCGGGCTATCCCCAGTACGTGAATCACACTACCGTGAAGAACAAGCTGGTTTCCGTCCTGGCCGCGGATGCTTGGATCAAATCTTCACGCTCCGTCATCTCCTCGAACATCGCCACATTTATCACAGGCCCACTATCATTACATTCCCAGACATACGTGCCGCTTTTGACTCCGTTGATCGACCTGCTTTATGGCGTTGCTTGCTAAAGAATGGGGTGCCAGAGAAATATACCGCCATCTTACGAGCACTTTACCTTCATACATCCGGCAGAGTGAAGGTCTATGGCAAGCTTTCCTCGCAATTCACTGTCAATACCGGTGTGTGACAGCGCTGCCCTATGTCCCCATTCCTCTTCAACTTCGCTGTCGAAGACGTTCGATGGAATGCTTTAGAGGGTTTCCAACATTTTGGCCTAGAGCTTCTACCGGGTGAGCGCGTGACCGACTTAGATTATGCTGATGATATCGCCTTACTTGGTGACGATCCTCAGAGTATGCAACTCATTCTGGATCGTTTGGCGGTTCAAGCGTCTAAGTGAGGCATGAGCTTCGTCTCATCGAAGTGCAAAGTGCTGCTTAAGGATTGGCTTTCACCTTCTCCCGTGTTCACTCTCGAAGGTGCACAACTTGAACAGGTAGATAGTTTCGTCTACTTTGGGAGCTGTTTCTGCTGACGGCGCTATCAACAAAGAAGTTTCTCTTCGTATCGCTAAAGCTCGATCAGCATTTGTCAATCTGAGGCACTTGTGGCGTCGTCGCGACGTCTCATTCTCACTAAAGGGCCGCGTTTACAGCGCATCAGTTCGCTCAGTACTGTTGTATGAGTGCGAGTCCTGGCCGATTCGCGTGAAAGACATGCGTCGTCTTTCTGCCTTCGACAACGGTTGCTTAAGGAGGATCGCTCGTGTTTGGTGGCAACATCGAGTTAATAGTAGTGACGTTCGACGTCGCATCTTGGGGAATGCCAGTATTCCTTTCAACAAACTGGTTTTGTTGCGCCAGTTGTGCTGGCTCGGTCACGTCCTATGCATGGCACCTGAACGTCTACCGCGTCGCGCTCTATTCACTCGTCAAGGACCTGGCTGGAGGCGACCGCGTGGTGGTCAGCCTTCCACTTGGCGGCAGCACATGAAATCGCTGACGTCGTGTCTAGCCGCTGTTGGATCAGTACGTCTTCCAGGATGGGGACCCAAAGATGAGGAGTGCCAATGGCTTAGGACTCTTGAAGACATGGCCCGCAACCGGAATCAGTGGAAGAATTGTGTACAGTATTGTATTGATTCACATGTTTAATACTACAAACCTTTAAATGACAAAAAAAGAGCAAAAGCGGTGTGTGAAAAACCAACTAAAAATGCTTTGTTCTACTTTTTATCAAAATGCTCCATTCTTCCTACGGCATATTAGTTGAGGTGTGTTGCTCACCTTCAACTAGCATGCCACGACGATTATGGCGCGATAACTTTTGCCTATCCGCTTATCTCCATGGTTTTATGTTGGCTCTGTGTCTAGTTGATAGGCTGTTGAGATTACTACTACTACTACTACTACTACTACTACTACTACTACTACTACTACTACTACTACTACTACTACTACTACTACTACTACTACTACTACTACTACTACTACTACTACTACTACTACTACTACTACTACTACTACTACTACTACTACTACTACTACTACTACTACTACTACTACTACTACTACTACTACTACTACTACTACTACTACTACTACTACTACTACTACTACTACTACTACTACTACTACTACTACTACTACTACTACTACTACTACTACTACTACTACTACTACTACTACTACTACTACTACTACTACTACTACTACTACTACTACTACTACTACTACTACTACTACTACTACTACTACTACTACTACTACTACTACTACTACTACTACTACTACTACTACTACTACTACTACTACTACTACTACTACTACTACTACTACTACTACTACTACTACTACTACTACTACTACTACTACTACTACTACTACTACTACTACTACTACTACTACTACTACTACTACTACTACTACTACTACTACTACTACTACTACTACTACTACTACTACTACTACTACTACTACTACTACTACTACTACTACTACTACTACTACTACTACTACTACTACTACTACTACTGGTTTATTTAACGGATTCAAAGGAAGAATCTCAGGAGTGCAGCAGCGTCGCTAGTTATGGAAATGAGTTATTTATTTATGTCGAGGTTCCTACATGCTTATCATGCTGTCCTTTTTCCTGAGCACGCTTTGCCGAATAAACCGTTTGCCCCTGAAGGACCGAGTTCTGCACTATGTTGTCAGAGAAAACCAAGCCAAAATCACCCAATGGTACTTAGTTGTTGATTGGCGCGCAAACAGCTGTGCCACCATCTGCCACACTAAACATGGAAGGACGTAGATGGAAATTGGGTATTGCCCACCCGAAAACACTGCACAGCCACGACGCGTTTCGATGTAATTTCATCTCATCAATGGAAGGACGTGATTTGGTCAATACTTAGAGAATTTGGAAAAGCAAGTGGATCGATTCCTGTGTACTGGTGCGCCTGAATGGACAACTGATGGCGTAGCGATTGGCGATGTTTGGACATACGATCGGAGATGAAGCACGCCACGTCTTGGAAAGATGCAGTACGAAAAGGAGGAAGACCCAGTTGATCCAGAAACTATCATCCAAAACTTCGGTAATTACTGCGAAGGCTAGGCTAAGGAGACATACCGGAGGTATCTCATTTTTACTGGAAACTGACGCCAAAAACAAAACTATCGAGAATTATGTTACAAAGTTGAAGATCCTGACTCGTTCCTATAATTTTTTCATTTGTATGGCTGACAGTCTCATCCGAGATAGAATCTTGTTGGTGATCAATGATGAAAACAACACCAAGCGGCCGTGACGTTAACGGCAGTTATCGCTCAGACAATGTCTTGTTATATGCCACGGTGAATCATTTGCTGTACATCACGTCCAGAAGATTCGGTTGCTGACTGAAGCGAAGTTATGTGCTGTATCCAGTTTACCTGACAATATGCGAAGCCTGTTATCAAGACACACGAACCTCTCAAATTCTGAACCGCGCGACCCCCGACGAATGGCGATCATTGTTCAGCATGGGGCCGAACTTGAGCCAGATACGGCAGATAGAATCGATGTTATCGATTTTATCTGCTCGATGTTACCAGTCGATTTTGCCAGTTGCTCGATGTTATCAGTCTTCGAATGTGAATGCACTCAATCGTGACACAACGCCCTCTGACTCTGAACATTCAATCAGCAACGTATCGCGGACAAGACCAAAGTAGTGCGTCTATGCACCTTTATTGGTTGGTGATGAGATGGTGCGTTTCCATTTGGACTCAGGCACTACCAACAACGTAACCCCAGCGAGGCGGTGCTCCATTAATTCGTGTGTGACTGGATCAGGGATTTCTGCGCATGTGGAACAGTTCCAAGCTCCAGCCGAAAGCTTTGGCCACAATCAAAGCGATCAACGTCAAAGACCGCACTTCACACTCTTTGGAATTCGTGGTCGTGGAAGAATCGCTCATGCCGATTCTCGGCATCGATTCCATCCGATGTCTTGGATCCATTCATTTTAACCTTGATTGTTTTGTACATGTATGTGATGCGGAGACAGATGTTAATGAACAGCATCCGTTTGTGTTCAAGCCAGGTTTGGGGCGGTTTGAAGGTTCCGTTCATTTGTCACTAGATCCGTCAATACAGCGCTGTCGGCTAGAAGGGTTCCGTTTGCATTACGTGACAAATTCGTCGCCGAGTTAAATAAGTTAACAGTTGGGCGTAATCGCTAGAGTCGACGAGCCGACAGACTGGGTTAGCCAAGTCGCGATTTGCTTCTGTTCATAGATCCTAAGCCGTTGAATGACACTTTACGTAGGGAGCACTATGCACTGCCAGCGTTATGTATCCTGCCGTCTTTAGCTAAAGCTAAATACTACACCAAGGATGATCTCTCATCGGCCTTCTGGCAGAAACCCAGAGGAACTCGGTTTTCTGAAGACGTCTGCCACACCCTTCGGGCTTTTTTACTGGTTAAATTTACCGTTTGGTTTGCGCGTATCGAGCGGTTACTGCAAGTTTTTGACGGCCTGGATGGTGTAAGATGTGCAGCGGACGATGTACTGATTTACTGCTCAATAGAACGAGAACATGACGCCGATCTGCACCACTTTTTGCAGCCTTACTTGCAAAGTTCAAAAGCGAAAATTCAAGTTTCGGAAACCGGTAGTGATTTTTCACTGGCACGTTCTAACATCCGAGCGAATGAAGATCGATCCCGAAAAAATCAAGGTAGTGCTGGAGATGCCACAACCTAAAGGAGTCAAGACTGTTAGTCGTTTGAATGGCATGTTGAATTATTTGAGCCGGTTTTGCCAGGACTTTCTGAAATCATGATGTCCATCCGGAGACTGACTCACCAAGATGTAAAGTGGATTTGGGGAAAAGAACAGGAGACCGTCTTTACAATCTCAAGCCTCTTATTAGCTGTGCACCAATACTTGGTTACTACGACCCAGCTCTACCTTTGGAGCTGCAGTGTGACAGAAGAGAAGGTGGAATAGGAACCGTTCTCATGCAGGATGGCAAATCTTTGGATTTCCGCAGTCGGACGCTCAGTGACGTAACAGAACTATGCCCACATCGAAAAGGAGATGCTCGCTGTTATCTAGGCAATGGAGGGATTTGACGACTACACATAGAAGGAAGACTACCGTGTATAATGACCAGAAACCGCTCGTGTCAGTAGTCAGCAAACCATTACACAGTGTCCCTCGACGTCTTCGATGTATGCTTATCCGGCTCCAACAATACGACTAAGATCTCGTGTACACTCCGGGGACACCAATGTTCATGGTGGACGCTCGGTCGAGAGCTCATCTTCCGATAGTTGGACATCAACAGGAAGAACTCGTGGCAGTCAACCTCGTACAACAACTAGTGGTAATGACAGATCGCCTGAAAGAGCTAAAGCCTCATAAGGAGGCAGATGCGAGGTAGGTGGGTTTGCGCGACGTGATTTTGCCGGAATGGCCAAATACAAAGGATAAACTGAAGGAATTAACGTCCTTCTTCAACTTTCGTGATGAAATGAAGGTGTATGCCGGTTTTCCGTTTAAAGGAAATCGCCTTTTTATCACACGACCACTACGCAAAGAAATGGTAGAACACGCTCATCAAGTCCACTTAGGTGTCAACTACTGCATTAGTAGATTACGCAAACTAATGTTCTGGCCTGGGATGACAGGTCAAATTCGAGACCATGTATAAGGCTAGTCAGCCTGCCGGTTACAAGAGGCTCTCCAAGCCAGGGAACCAATGATTTTGCGTGAGATTGTAGATGGACCCTGGTAAAACGTAGCGGTGAACTTGTTCTGTGACAACGGGAAAGACAATTTAATCACTGTGGACTATTACAGTGACTATTTTGAGATCGATCCACTCACCGTTACGACCACGGAAGCAGCCATGAACAAGCTTAGATGTCAGTTCACCAGACACAGAATACCGGAGGAACTGATCTCTGATAATGGTCGGCGATTAACAAGTGCTGCATTCCAGACTTTCGCGAACAACTGGGAATTTTCGCATCTACAAACGAGCCCATATCACAGTCAGTCAAACGGAAGAGCAAAGGCAGCGGTCAAACAAGCCGAGAGACTGTTGTCGGAAGCCAGAGCCACTCATAAGGACCCGAATCTAATGTTGTTGGAGTATCGCAATGCGCCAATACAGAACATCGGTCTCAGTTCAGTGCAATGCTTGTACAGCAGAAGGACAAAAACTCTAATGTCTGCGTCTGCTGAACTCTTACGCCCTGTCTTGCCATCACATGATCAACTGCATAGTGGTTTAAGAAAACGGATGGCAGATCAGCAACGGTATTACGACATCGGGGTCCCAGCGCTACCGGATCTATCAGTAAGCGTTGATGTGTGGATCTAACCAATACCTGGTGTCAGCGAACGATGAACTAAGGTGTGGTGACCGCGAAGTTTGGAGAAAGATCTTCTGAAGTCAGTACCGGAAGGAAGATAATCAGAAGGAACTGAGTGCAGCTGAGGTGACACCAGAAACGAGAAGGTGAACCCGCAGCAAAACACTTGACGCCTGACAGAGAGGTCACAACCATAGAGGCAACAAAGACCACGCGGATCGAAAAAGCGTACGGAGTCTGCGACACCGATGCAGCTGATCCCGAAAATGGGAAGGATATGCTGAGATTGTGCAAACAGAAAGACGGTACGGCAAAGCAAGCGGCTGGCGAACAGCGCAGTTGCTTATACAGCTACGCATATTTCGCCTACGCGCTGGCTGTTTCGCTGGAGCTGGTTTATTTAACTGATTCAAAGGAAGAATCTCATGAGTGCAGCAGCGTCGCTAGTTATGGAAATCAGTTATATATTTATAGCAAGGTTCCTACATGCTTATCATGCTGTCGATTTTCCTGAGCGCGCTTTGCCGAATAAACCGTTTGCCCCTGAAGGACCTAGTTCTACAACAGGCCGGAAAGTAGTTCTGATAATAATGGAGTCACCATGGCTCTCAGTTGCCAAGCACACAACCATCTCATTTCATGGAAGCCAGTATCATCTAGTATAACAGTTACTCGCTTCAAATGTCACCCGATGAATCTGACCGTAATCTCTAGGCACCAACCATACCCTCAGCGGAAACGGACAAAGACGAATTTTAGGTTACCACAGACATTGGTGAACCATGTTTCAAAAAGCGACATCCTCACTGTTGCTGGGGACTGGAATGCACGAACCGGGCCAAGGAACGATCAGACCTATCACATACTCGGGAGATATGCCCTTGGGGAGAAATGTGAAAATAGAGACCACCTGCTCAGCTACGCCGACCTTAATAGGTAGTAAATAACCAATACTCGCTTCCAGCACCTCAGGAAGCATCTTCCTGCGTCGTACCTCAATGATGGTCGTACAGTTTGCCAGATAGATTAAATCTTAATCTGATCCCGGTGGATGTCCTCGATCGATGGCTGTTTATCGTACCAAGAGGCCGAAATGTGTAGCAAAGGTGGTCCGGAACACGTACTCCTGAGAGCCAAATTTAAACTCTGCTAGACAAAGCGCCGGAGGACCCTTCCACCAAAGCGTATCAACATTGCCCCACTGGAAAATAATGACTGTTACCGATCACTTAAGGCAGCAATAGAAGCTGGAATTTCTGCCAGTGCACCACGCCTCGTACTTCGAGATGAGGAATATGTCAACGTTCGTTGACCTAGGCTAAAATCATCAGCTCAACACGGCGCTTTATCTATTCTAGACTCTACCTCTAAGCCTGTTAAGAATTGGATCACTGGATTACAATCCGCTTGTCCGTTAAATTGAGAAAAACATGTCACCCGAATTCTCAAGACTACCGTCACTTGAGACGTGAGACAATTCGCTCAGCACCGAGTGAGTTCAAACGCTACTGGTCTGTTATCACAGTCAACATGGAAGCTGCATCATCCTCTGGCGATTATGGCCATCTTTTTGTCTCATCCGTATAGCTTCCGATAAACGCTTTTCACCACAGCCGATATTGCACAATTCGGATGGTTAAATCACCATCATTGTAAACTGCCCACTACATGCCGCCGCGCCCATTTCACCATTAAACGAGTCAGGGTATGGCGCGGATTGCTCATCGCCATCTCCCAAAGAAGTTGCAGATACCGTTCGTCCCCTGAAGCCTAAGAAAGCTCCTGGAGCGGATGGGATTCCAGCCGAAATCTAAAGCCTTGTCTACCAGCCCTCCTTGACAATTTAGACGAGCTGTTCTCGAGATAGGCGACCGAAATCTATCCTTCCTGGTGGAGTACCTCAGTACTACTGCCAGTTCACAAGAAAGCTGACCGAACTGCCTGCGGTAATTATCGCGGGATAAGCCTGCTCGATTTGGCTGCCATAACATTTGCACGAATGTTGATTTTCCGCTTCGCAGATGAGAGGGAATTGTGAACTCGCCCTTACCAAGGTGGCTTTCGTCCAGGCAGAGGTTGCGCTAACCACATTTACACTCTACCTCGGGTACTCGAACGCCGCTATCAGTTCCATCAGCCTATGTTTGTTTCCGCCGTTGGTTTTGGAGCTGCCTTTGACTCAGTTGACCTTGCAGCACTCTGGAGAATCCTAATTGTGTATGGCATGTCGGTTATACTCGTTAACTTGACGAGATCATACTACTGTTGCACGAAGGCCGGTTTTGGTCTATAGAGACGAAACAAAAGAAGTCGATATCAATACTTAAGTCCGGCGCAGTTGCCCACTTTATCCAGTGCTATTCAACTTCGCGATCGACTGCGTCATGCAGCATGCCCTTGATCGGCTATCGTCGTGTTCAAGTTAGCCCTGATTTCTAGCGGTCCTACGTAGAATGTTCAGACGATAGCGCTATCGTTGCAGTAAATACTATATCACTGCAGTCACTGCTAAATCGGGTCAACCAATCAACCTCTATGACCGGCCTCGAAATTAACACCGGCAAAACGAAGTACTTCCCGTCGTCAGCCACCCAGTCTGCCCCGTCGCTCTCCTTACATGGACGTATCCAGTCTGTTCCTGTATTCAAGTGCCTCGGATCCAACATTTCCCCAATATCCAGGCTACATCCCAAATCCAGAATCGTTTTGACAGCGTCAGAACAGACTTCTTACAACTAAGAAACACATAGTGGCGAAGGACGGAAATTAGTAAGCGAACGAAACTCCGAGTATTCTCAACAACCATTCGTGCCATTTTACTCTATGGTTGCGAAACATGGCCACTTCGATCTGAAGA
>CALYDF020008928.1:0-11210 GCA_944474145.2 Dicrocoelium dendriticum
CCGTCGCAACGAGACTGGACCTTAACGTGGTGCGACGGTTTGCGTACCTCATTGACCCATTGAGCTATACTGGGTGATGCCTCCGAGCATCTTGAGAGCTACTCCTACCAGGTTGGTCAATGGTGAGAGGTCAGACAAACTCAGTCTCCTGGTCCTCCAGGTTGGGGGTTTGAAGTGGGATGGCGTCCATTTCTGTAAAACTAAATCACTGCCACCCCGCTGCCTTGCGGACAGGCTTTTGAGCCAAAGGCTTTGGATGAGGACCCTAATCGTCCTCCTGTCTAGGTCCGGACGTCCTGGCAGTATCTCAGCCCACATACAACCATGACATCTTCTTCAAACATAAACTTCATCCTGCATCGGCCGTCGCGCAGATTATCAAGGGTCGCCTTATCTGCTGCATACAGCAGGGCGGATAAGCGAAAACATGCTACTGCTGGCGCCTCCCTTCTTTCTTTTCCACCTGTTTCTCTTACTCCCATCCCAACCCCCATTACTAACCTTCCTTCTATAATTCCCAGCTTAATTGACAGCAACCGAAGTGCTACTGCAGTAGTACCATCTGCAGCCACCATCCCACAGCACCTGTTGGACGCCTATTGGCAAAAGTCCCTTATAAGGCCACGCTGTCCCGTTTCCATGGCGACATACAACGTCCGCATTCTAAGACAAACAGGTCAACAGGCTGCACTCGCACGCACCTTGGACACACTGGGTATTGATATGTGTTGTGTGACCGAAACTAGGATTAATGACCCTAACGGGGTTATTGAATTGACTGCACCCGGCTTATCCTCTCGTTATTGGTTGCACGCATCCGGAGACGCCGATGCGGAACTCACGGATCAAGCTGGTGTAGGTATCATTCCCAGCTCCAAGGCTGAGCCATCGTTGATTGATTGGATTCCGGTGAACAGCGGTTTACGTGCAGCCCGTTTGACGACATCAGCTAAGGTGAATTCGCGAAGTAGTACACAACGCTGTTTGTTTGTGATTTTCGTTTATGCTCCCACCGACTGCAGTTCTAATGCTGTCAAGGACACTTTCTATCACGAACTGAACGCCCTACTACGCAGTGCTACTAGTTCAGATATTATAGTACTTGCAGGGGATATGAACGCACAAGTAGGGCGTCTGAGCTCTTCAGAAGTTCAGCTGGGTGGTAAGTATGGACTTAACTCCGAACGGACTGGCAACGGTGAGCATCTGTTGCAACTGTGTGCGGAGCACCAGTTGTTCCTTACTAGCACTGCTTTTGGACACAGTGGGTGCGGAAGTGCCACTTGGCGTCCACCTGTTGCTGGCCAGCGATGGACCCAAATTGACCACATAGCCAAAAGTTACAGGTGGCGCGGTTCCATTCTGGATTGTCGCTCGTACTGGAGTACCTGTGTCGACTCTGATCATGCCTTGGTGCGCTGTCGTTTCTCCATGAACTTTACCGAAAGGCCCACAAAGCGTCTCCCCCGATTGGCAACGGAGAAATTGTCTCAGTCCTCGGTCAGGCAAGCCTATCAAGAAGCACAGCATACCGAACTTCCGCTGTCTTGTCCTAATGACACTTAACTTCAGTGGAATAGGATCTCGGCTGCCATGCACGACGCAGGAGCATCTGCTTGTGGCACTATCCATCGTCACCGCACCAGTCACTGGATATCCGAGAGGTCGGTGAACCTGTTGGAATCTAGAAGGCACCTCTCGGCTGGCTCTGAACACAATGTGACCAGACCGGCTATTAGGCATGAAATAAAGCAGAACCTGCGTGTTGACAAGAAAGCCTGGTGGACCAGTAGGGCTCCAGAAATGGAGGAGGCAGGAGCAGTAGGCAGTTACCGCAAACTCTTCCAGCTGATCCGCACCACTGGTCCCAGAAAACCAGGCGTCAATGAGACAGTCAGAGACAGCGCGGGTGCGCTGATACACAATAAGGAGCGCCGTATGTCTCGTTGAGCGGAACACTTTCAAGATCAGTTCAGCTGGCCCCCTGCTCCCTACTCAGGTGATGCAGGACGAGTCATGGACGGTTAGTTTAGAGCCTCCGTCGGAGGCCGAGGTCCGAAACGCGATCACAGCCCTCAATCGTTTTCGTGCCGCTGGCCCGGATTCCCTCCCACCTGCACTATTTAAGGATGGAGGTGAGGTCCTCTGCAAAGCCCTGACCTTCTTATTCGAATGTATCTGGAAGGAAGTGTCCCGGCTAATTGGAACGAATCGATTATAGTGGCAATATACAAGAAGGGCAGTCGCACAGACTGTTCTAACCACAGGGGTATTAGTCTAACGCCAGTTGTGACAAAATTACTGGCTTCGATTCTCGTTCGTCGCCTCACTGCGGAACGGGAATCTCGGATTAGGGAAGAGCAGGCCGGTTTTCGCCCAGGTCGTGGCTGTATAGACCATATATTTACTTTGCGGCAGGTGCTAGAGCAGCGCCATGCATACCGCAGACCGACAATAGCTGTGTTCCTCGATTTCAAGAGTGCGTTCGATTCAGTCGATCGATCGATTCTGTTCGAATTACTTGCGCGAAAAGGTGTTCCCACGAAATATGTGAACATTCTTCGTGCTCTATACTCGAACACTACAGGCCGCGTCAGGGTCTACGGTGTCCTATCGGATAGCTTTTCGACTACAAGTGGCGTTCGTCAGGGTTGTCCGATTTCCCCGTTTTTGTTCAATTTCGTCGTGGATTCTATCATGCAGTGTTCCCTTGCGGAATCTCACGATGTTATCGTTGAAGTGCTACCTGGTGAAAGGTTAGTTGATCTAGATTATGCGGACGATATCGTCTTGCTTTTCGACGATGTTGGGGCGGCACAATCAACCCTGAATAGCCTGTCCATAGTGGTCCCATTATTTGGTATGCACTTCGCACCTTCAAAGTGCAAAGTGTTGCTGCAGGACCACCAGCCACTTGATGACCCGTTAACTTGCTAACGAGGAACTCGAGGTGTTTGATCATTTCACTTATCTTGGCAGCTGCATCAGCAATGATGGGCGCATAGAAACTGACGTGAGCTCACGCATTGCAAGGGCCAGAGCTGCCTTCTTGAACCTGCGTCATCTTTGGCGACAGAAGGGAGTTTTCCTCCGTCTGACAGGCCTTGTATACAAGGCCACAGTGAGGGCCGTTCTGCTCTATGGTAGTGAGACTTGTCCCCTTCGGTCGGAAGATCTGAGGCTCCTTCAAGTCTTTGATCCTCGTTGTTTGCGAAGCATTGCTGGTGTCGGATGGCACCAGCGTGTCTGCAACGATGATGTGTTTAGGCGAGTACTAGGTGGTGATAATCATGCTAGCTCCCTAGAACAACAGATAGCACTGACTAAGTTGCGTTGGCTCGGGCACGTGCTACGTATGCCTGGTCACCGCTTACCTAGGAGGGCCTTGTTTAGTCTGCCAGGTGTAGGGTGGCGCAAGGCTCGAGGTGGACAGAAGTTGACTTGGCAGCGGGAAATGAAGTCACTGACGACCAAACTGGATGCCGTTGGTCCTTGTCGTCTTCTGGGCTGGAGTCCACGTGACTCGCCTTGTGCTTGGCTCGAGACTTTACAGGACATGGCTCGCACTAGACACCAGTGGCGCGTCTGCTGCCGTCTCCTAATCGGATTGCCTTTTTAAAGTGTGTTTGGTGCTGACTTATCTATGGAGTAATGGCTGATTATGACGCGTGGCAGTGAAAGCCGCAAGGAAGCTGTCTCGGCGATGCCGCCTTATCTTTGCACGATAGCCAGCTGTTTGTGACGGTATGTTGTCTACACAAGGTGTAGACGCCTTGACCCTGAATGTTTGCTTAGGGCATTAAGGTTTTCAGGTAAGTCCCCCTTCTCTCCCTCTTCTTATTCTTTATCTCATAGTTCCTCATGGTTGTATGGCAGCGAAGCATCAGTTCAAATGGCTGATGTACTGCTGTTGATGATGATGATGATGATGATGATGATGATGTGGCTGCAATTCTACTAGCTGTTCCTACGGAGTAGCTGCCGAAGAATGGTCTGTTCTGTTGCACTTCTTTGCAACATAAAAGGGTTCCTTTCTTGCTTCGGAATGTTAACATTTTGTATCATATCTGTATTTCACAGCGCACCCCTCATTTTTTGTGTAACACAATAGCATATACATTAGCAGCGGTGTAATGTATGGACATTGAGCCATCCAAAGCTATGGAAATCAACGGAAGATACAGGCAGAATTATCGCATGAAAAACGGAACCTTTTAATTTTTTACAAGCCGTTTATGAAATTTCAATTGTTGGGCATTACATATTTGAATCCAAACAAGTATATGCACAAATCTCTCTGGCTTCGATTAAGCGAGATATCCGGAATTGTTTCGAACGATTGACACTCTTCATCTTTCTGTCCCCAACTAGGTAGGCGTGTGGATCTAAAGGCGGCAAGACGTGAAGTCAACGGTTTCATAGTTTTTCCCCAGGTAATCGTCTGATCACCGCGTGGTCTCTCCCAGCCCGGTCCTGCACGAGCGTACAGGACACGATGGGACAAACGCTCGCATAATATACGCATGACGTGACGGATCCATTTTAACTGGCGCGGCAAAACGAGCTTGCTGAAAGGAATACTAGCATTGTGTGAGACACGTTGCCTGACTTCACCGTTGCAGATACGTTGTTACTACCACATACGAGCAATTATCCTCAAGCACCCATTGTCGAAGACCGAGAGTTAGTGCATGTCATCCACGCGAACTGGCCACGACTCTCTTTCATATAGCAACAGCACGCGAAGTGCGGGATTGTAAACACGACCCTTTACCAAGAACGAGACATTCCGACGACGCCACAATTGTTTCAGCTTGACAAACGCTGACCGAGCTTTGGTATTGCGGAGGGAAACTTCCTTCTCAATAGTGCCAGCATCAGACACGCAACTGTTATGTAAACAAAGTTAGCGGTGTGCATTCGAGAGTTAATACGGGAACGTGCAAGTGCCAGTCCTGGTGCAATACTTTACACTTTGAGGCAGCGAAGCGCATTCTGTACCTAGATGCCTCAATCGCCAAACGGCTCAGAATGATTTGTATATTCTACAAGTCGTCACCATGGAAGGCGATGTCTTCATCATAATCTAAGTCCATCGATCATCTGCCTGGTAGTCTGCGGATCAGAGCTCTCGACAGGACGTTTTAGATCCCAAAAATTGAAGAGGGGCGAGAAATAGGGTAGCCCTGTCGCACACCGCTATTGACAATGAACAATGGAAAAAGTTTGCCGTGAGCCCTCATTCTACCAGAAATATAAGGAAATATGAGAGGCCCCGTTCTCTACCGAGCAACGACCAACCGAGTCGAACTTAGCGTGGACGGTAACTATGACAATCCCCTAATACGGATGGCGGTATTCGAAAATTTGACGGAGCAAGAAGATATGATCCAAACACTGACGGCCACGACGGAAGCCAAGTTGTTCTTCCCGGTACTGTGATTCACGGATCGGGGATAGCCGACTAATCAGAATGGATGCCAATAGTTTGAGGGCAACGAAAATGAGACTAACCCCCCCGGTGATTGTCCTCTCCACTAGCAGCTGATCACCCGGTGTGTAAATTCAGTTCACAAATTTTAAAGGTATCGTTACCTCTCGTATTAGTGCCTAATTTGGTAAGCGTAAAAGTATGGCGCAAAATCTTCAACTGCTGCCATGGTACTCACTGATCTTCCCACTTAACTCACTTTACATTTACGGCGCGCGTGCCACACGTTTAGTGCCTTTGTCAAAATGGCTTAAACCGTTTTATTCACAGAGCGCATCCGCGCAGGTGTTGGGGTGCTGCAGCACCTCGAGATTTGAGCAGCCATTTTCAAGTGAACTTTTTGGCCCTAATCGTTGCATGCAGGAATGTTTACTCTTCGTCATCTCGACGAAATCTGTCGATAGTGCATTAGGTCAGCTAATGGCCTGCGAGTTCTCACTTGGGTATTATCCAACTGAGAAGATATTATTTCTAGCAATCAGTTTGGGTTGAAAACCTAGTCTCCTATCTCCACGAATCTGTTCAACCTTTGGCTGTTCATCCATCGCGAGGAGACTGGACCTTAACGCGGTGTGATGGTTTGCGTGCTTTGGCGATTCATTAGGCTATGCTAAGTGATGTCTTTTCACTTTCGGAGTCACTCATACGAGATTGGTCAATGATTAGAGACCGGACTAACTCATTTTCCTGGCCTCTAAGTTGCGAGTTGGAGTGCGAATCCCTCCTTCCTCCATAAAACGGACTCTATAGCTCAGTGCCAAAGTCCCAGTGCCTTGCGATCAGTTTTGGAACGAAAAGCCTTGGTTGAGAACCCTAATCTTTCTCCTATCTGTACAGTGCAGTCTGACAAAATCCTACCCACGCAATACAATGAACTCATCTACAAACAATTTTCTGATGCTTTGACCTTCGCAGAGGATATTAAACGGCGCCCTGTCTACTACATCGAGCGGAGTGGATAGCGGTGAGAATGCCACCGTTCAGACCTTCCCGTCTTCTTATTCCCCGTCTTGCGTTTTGTCATCACTATCTTCCCTTTCCAGTTTCACTTTTATCCCCCCTATTTTTAACCCCCCAATTCTCCGCCTTTTCCCATCTTGCTTCAATAGGCGTTTATCTTCCAGCTTCCGCTCACAGACAATTGCAGGGCGTCGCTCCGGTCCACTCGACAAAGTCCATGTCCAACCAAGCGTAAAAGTTCTGTTTGGAGCCGTCGGTCCTCTCTCAGACTGGCATGCCACAGCATGGACATCTTGTCGCAGACTGACTAATAGGTAGCACCTACCCGAACACTGGATATCCTACTGATCGATATTTGCGGTTAACGGCTTCCGATTGTTTCTTCTCTGGCTATGTAAACAAGATTATTCCTTGTCGGATTTCTCCGTGCATTGGAGTCATTTCGAAGAAATTACGGTACCAGTCAGTTTCATTTCTGATTCCGAATTTTCCGACGCTCAATATTTGTTATCTCCGTTCAGTTTCAGAGATCTAACAGTCACTTTGTGTTTCACAATTATTCGCCATCTTGGTCTCGGATTATTCATAATGTTGATTCACCTTCCGGTTCCTCTTCCATGATTATCGGAAATCGAGTGAATGAAATCACACGTGTTATGTGTAACGTTAAATTCCACATTTCATCCATTGGACTATCGATTGAACATTTTAGGCGTCTTCGTGAAATCTGACATGATATGGTCCAAATTTTGTGTAAGAATTGCCGAAACAAGTTACAGCCGGAAAAAGTAAAAATAGTCACAAACCACTCTGTATGCTGAATTATCCCGTTACGAGCAGCTGCGTGTTTGGCCCAACAAGCTAACCCCAAGGGCCTCTTTGTTTCAGATAAGCTTTCCTGCTAGTACCGTGCAATCTCAGCGACCCGAGATCCCGCCGTTACAGATAGTCCAATTTTACCGGACACGAACCTTTTCACTATGTTGTATTCTACGGCCACAGATGTCCAGATGTATGAATTTTTGTATATTGAAGACACGTAGAAAGTGCAATGAAAGATAAATCAGAAGGGCGAAAAGAGTTTAGCGTCTGTAAATCAACGGCAGACCAAACCAAGTGAAGCTCGGGAAAGTCCTCTCTTTGCGAAAGCAATCTTGGCCGACCAGACGCATTTTAACCTCGTGATCTTCGACGCGTGTGACTCCAGTGAACAAACTCCTTAGATCTGCCACGACCATGTGTTTTTATAGAGCTTGATCATTAGGCTCCTCGAGATGAGTGAGGACGGATTGAGAGCGAGGCAAATTACTTGTCTTAGGAAAAAAGGTGATCAACTAAGTCAGTCAATAAAAATCACCTTTACGAACATAGACTGATCTTGTGCCGCCTAAATAGGGTGAGAACCTTGAAGATCCATCTTCATCTAGACATAGATCCTGTGGATCGAGAACATCTCAAGTATATCATAAATGAAATGAAAAGACGCAGTGACGCTAGGGAAACAAATCTCCTTATCCTGAATTCTCGGATTGTTCCTAAGATTCATCTGAGCAGGATAAACATGTTGCTTACACTTCAAGCACGTCCGGGGGTGCCTGCTGCGGGTTGTGTGTAGCCTATACCACCGTTTGCTGTCTTATGAACCAGCGAGATGAACGCTGTCGTTTTGTTGCATCTGAGTAGCCAGACATAACGGCGCCCCAAGAGACGTGGTTGAACTCCGATATGATTGCCCAGGAAGCCGAGCTCAGTGACCACCCATTCATTCGCTGCGATAGACTCGACTGCCCGATGTGGCGCCTTGCTCTACATCCGGTCATCTCTGTGTGGAAGACTTGTGAGCGTCTACAGAAGTGATGATTGTCTGTGTGAGCAGCTGCGGTGTACGATCCATCTTATGTGCGGTGAGCTGCTCGTGGGTGCAGTTTATCGCGGTCACCTGAGCCGTTATTTGGATAAGCTGCTGCCACATCTCTGAAACCAAATCAGTCGTCCCAACTTCCCACTCATTGGTTGTTTTAATTGTCCTCGAATACGCTGACCTGAAGTTTAACTCATTCCCGGACATTTTGAGATCGAAGCAAAGTTCGTGGACTTAGTAATTTAAAGTGCAGCAGCGCAACACATAAACCGCACTCAACTCTATCGTTCTTGGACTTGATGTTCACAAGCTGTGAACAACATGCGTTTGACGTTCATGTTCTGGAGCCCCTAGCAGCAAGCAACCATTCAGTGCTTATACCTAGCATGGGTCTATTTTTACTGCATTCCCGTCCACTGGAGCCAGCTAACAAATATTAGAAAACTGATTTTGACATTCTAACGCGAGCCAACTACACTGGTCTCTACCGTACGCCGAATTAGTGGAAGACTGTTGGACTGTTATAAGAGATGGAGTGACATCATTGTGTTCTCAGTTTGTACCATTGAAGTGTCGGAAAGTTGGACCTATCAAGTCGCATTCACTTGACAAGGAGTATGGAGAAATGGCTTGGTGGCGGCGCAGATTGTGGGACAAATTATTTCTCTTCGGCGTCGAACGACTACGAGGCATACACGAAGCAGTGAAATATTTGCATCAGTGTCGAAACGAGCAAGCACCGGCATTTCGAAGAGCAGCTCGCAGCTGCCACAAAAAGAATCTTTGCTTACGTGAAGCGGCGCATGAAGCCGGCAAGTGCTCTGCCAGTGCTAGTGAGTTTGGACGGACACCACCTAACCTCCAGCATTAAGCGTGCGTCCGCGTTGGCGGCGTACTCCGCTACGTTGTTCGCAAGTGGCCGGGTGTCCGTAACCGAGTTCCATGTGTACCGCGCTTTCCGAACTCCACAGTCTAGCTTGTGGTGTTGAGAAAGTGCGCCAACTACCTGCCAACCTTGACGGCACTAAGTCTGCTTGCCTTGACGAACTGCACTCAATGATCCTCAAATCGATATCGACCATCGTCTCACCTGCCGTGACTGATTTGTTCAATAGGTCATTGTCCAAAGGTTCTTTACCGAGCGATTGAAAATGCTCAGTTCTATAGTCGATTCCGAAAAGCGGTGGCCCCAGCAAAGTGGACAACTACAGACCAATTTGTATGGCACCTATATCGGCCATGTTTACCGAGAATATCGTGAAGAAAGGTATACTACAACTGCGCAAATCAAAGGATCTACTGACGTCCACACTGCAAGATTGTATGCTAGGCCGCTCATTCATTACCAATTCGCTAGTGACGAGGCATGAATGTTTGCAAATATGAACCGGGGGAAATTTATCGACGTAATCTACATCGATTTTAGTAAAGCGTTCGACAATGTAGGCCATGACGTCTTCCTCGAAAAGCTGAGAACGTGCGGTGTTCATGGATCACTGCACCAGTGACATTGGGTCTCTTCGTAGTCTCTGGAACTTATCGATGCTCGGCGGCACATTCCGGCTGGAAGCGAACACAGAGACTCGTAAAACCCCGTGCTAGCCTGAAGAGAGACCGCGAATCCTGGTGGTGCATCAGATGGAAATGGTCGCTGTCCTTAGTAACCATCGTAAGTTATTCCGTCTGATACGGGAAACGGGCAGCAAGAGACCTGGTGTTAGTGAAACAATTTATGACGAGGAAAGACAGTCTATCTACAACTTGTCAAAACGCATAAAGCATTGGGCTGAGCACTTTGCAAGGCAATTTAATCGGTCTGAATTGTCAGATTTCTCGCCAGCCACTGATCGCCCTGCTCCGTGGGCTGTCCATTTGAATCCGCCCTCTCGCTCAGAAGTCGAACGTGAGATGGGGCTTTTGAAGTTAAATACAGCCGCGGGATCAGATAACCTTCATCCAGCCCTTTTCAGTTTCGGGAGACTTGCTCTTGTGGATGATTTACACGAGTTACTAGTGAAATTGTTGGGGGCAGGAAACTGTCCCAACCGACTGGAGCCGTTCCATCATAGTCATAATTTCCAAGGGAGGCTCACGATCGGAATGCTGCAACCATAGAGGAATCAGTCTGATCTTCATCGCATCTGAATTGCTTGCCTCTGTCTTCCTTCACAGACTGCCTGGCACTCCTTCAGGAGTGCCAGATTCATGAAGAACAAGCCGGGTTTCGGCGAAGTCGTGGCTGTATTGACCACATCACTTTGCGTCAGTTGTTTTGAGCACTGTCATATATATTGGCGGCCCACCGTTGTCGCGTTCCTCGATATCAAAGGTGTATTCGATTCGGTGGATGGACATGCCCTTTGGGACTGTCTAGTCAGGAAAGGTGTACCCGAGAAATATGTAAATATTATCCGAGCGTCATACACGCTTAGCTCAGGCAAATGAGGGCTTACGACTAACTCTTGTTGCCCTTCAATATCTCCAGCGGTGTGAGACGAGGATGCCCGCTGTCACCTTTCCAACTTCGCTATTGACGAAGTCATGGAAATCTCGTTCACAGGACATGACTTAGAAGGTGTGGATCTGCTCCCAGGAAAACGACTTCTTGACTTGGAGTATGCTGACGATGTTACCCTAATCTGTAACAGCTCAGAAACGTGTCAAGTGGCACTGGACAGATTAGAACTGGCTGTCCGTTACTTCGGGCTTTGCTTCGCACCCTCGAAGTGCAAAGCTTTCCTCCAAGATTGGTCTGGACCGCCTCTTGCGCTGACCCTTAGAGGGGGTCAGCTAGAAGTGGTTCAGAAATTCAACTACCTGGGAATTTTTATCAGCGCGCGTGAGATTGAAGATCACGAATCGTATAGCAAAAGCTCGAGACGCTTTTGCTAACCTTTG
>CALYDF020008929.1:0-11223 GCA_944474145.2 Dicrocoelium dendriticum
TTGCTTACCTGTTGACACGGGGAATATACCGGCGTTGTTCATTTTGCTAAAAATATGAAGAAGAGAAGCGCAATAAAGTATAAGGCGTGGGTCAGCATAAGCGGAGTAAGACAAATCATCATTGTCATCATACAAATCAATTTTTGTTCTGATTGATCTCACATCAGAAATCAGTCAGTCGGAGGTAATTGTAAGTGGCCCAAATTTGAATGGGAGGCTGAGTTCAAGAGTCGGCGTGATGCCCAAATGAGCCAAATTACTTTGTTTCATCAATGTTAACTAACACGAAATCGATAATCTCAAAGATAATAAAAGGTCGGGTATAACTTCAGAAACTATTTTTCCGTCGTTCTGTCAACTTAACTTGTTCTGTGCCAGCCAACTTTACAAACAAATCATCAATATTTTCTTGAAAACGTACGAAAATGTAATACAAGGGATACTTCAGGCAGCTTGCACTGTTGAACGATGAACAATGAACAATGAATTTCTACGGGTTAAGAAGCGTTACTTTACAAGTCCCGTTGGATAGTTGGTGGGGATATCAACATAACAATAATGATGATGAGGATAGTAAAATAGTTAATACTTTAAATACTTTAAAAATAAGGACTTATCATTTGCTTCGCTGTAGTCTTGCGATCCTCTTAGATTCACAGCACCCACAGTTAACTGCAAATAATTCCATGGTAAACTTCAGGTGTAGGATGGAGACGTAGTGTTAAGTGACAAAGTAAGTGTTACTGTGGTATTGGCATACAACGCCACAGAATAGACATGCATATAGGTAATATACTGAAGCCTAGAATAGTTAGTATAGAATAAAAATATTTTATTCATATATTTGGCATGTAAATTTAAATGCATGCATTCTGCCACACATGATTTATTATTATTTATTATTATTATTTATTATTATTATTGGTACGCTATGTCCTGCGGATATATCCATTTTATTGTGCTGTTCTCGGAATTTTTCATCTGCACCATCCTAATGTCACCAATGATATCTTACTCTGCCAAATTTATGAAACCGTTTTGAAGCGCCTAACGTGGACACCTTATGTCGGATGCGGTAAAAAGGCCAGCAACACCACCAAAGGCATTTTCAAAGCAAATTTTGGTAAAATGAGTAAATATCGCGTGGGTTGGCGAGTTTGCATCAGACACTGTTGTGTAGATGGAGAACAAACCTTGCTGAATCTCTTCATCAATATATGCTCTCCTCAGTAATATCGCTGACCTTACTATGATGCGTTAGGTAGATGCAAATACAGGTGTCGTGATGCTTCAGGAAAGTTGGCTCCATCCTGAGGTTGAGTACGAGGTTATCCAACTTAGTGACTACCGTGCTATAAGGACAGATGGACCTAGAAAGCCGCATAATCGTGGAGGAGTCGTCACCTTTACATCAACGAATTCTGGTATAAATCGTTAGCTTTGTTGCTTACATACTCAACATGAAAGTTTACCAGCCATTTAATTGAATGTAAACCAAAGTTTTTGAGGGGTTTTCATTCTGTAGTCATTACAGATGTCTATATAGCTCCTAACACATCACCGTCTAAGTTGAAGAATTTTGATAAATATTTTGTCCCAGCGTTATTGCCCAAAATTGAGAGCTGCCTCTGTATTGTGGTTGATCATTTCAAAAAGAGTTGCACAACATTCATCATATCTCTCGGTTTTACAAATATTGTGAACTTCGAAATCAGAGTAAACGCAGAGTTAGGTTGTGTTTTCACAACGAAAACGCAGTTATTTTCTACACTAAAACGGACTCCTCTCGGAAACGCAAGTCACTATATTATGAAGGTATGCCCAGTCATATAATGGAAAACCAAGTTTGTCTCTTTCACAAAGAAGCCATTCCAAACCCTCAGACGGAGAGACTGCTCGACAGAAAATATTGAGAAATTCCAAACGACGTTGGCTTCAACTGACTTTTCCGTCTTCAAGAAAAATATTTATCTTTGAAATGCGATCACCTGATCGGATAAACAAAATTCCGCTTCGATTTGTATTGTTTTGTTGACCATCTTCCTACGGGTGAATAGTTTCTTTTCGCGGTAACTGAAGCAACTTCGGCGAAAAGAAGAACAAGCCTATAAATGCAAAATGCGTGCTATAGTTATCAGACAATCTATAGCAATCAAATCCGAAATAAAATGATTGAACCGCCCATACGCTGAGACAGTTCGGGGTTCTCAAGATTGTCGCCATCTCTGGAGACTTTTGAAAAACCTACGTGGCCAAAGTTCCCATAAGCGCACTGACAAGGTGGATGTGCACAAACTCAACGGTAAATTTTGTTCTTCTCACCAGTGTGTTAGCCGCATGGTGTTCAAGCGATCAGGAGTAAAATCCCGGTGGGAATAGCCGGTAAAATCCGAGCTCTACCTGGTGCAGTGTCGCGAGAAATGCCCGAAGCTGAGGCAGGGAGGTATGTAGGCTAACATTTTGCATTTAAGGTACAAATAAAAGGTTGGGAGCAAAATATGGATTGTAATTGAAATTATGGCAGTCCTACATTTGTTACGCAGCCTACCCCTGTTCTTCTCTTCGTCTTGATAGTGATGTTCTTTCGGTTCCTGTCGGAGGCCGGATAACCACAAGCGAAATAAAACTGGCAGCAGGTAGTACATCTAAGTGATTAGCACAACAAGTTGGTACATTCAAGATGCATAATACGCTAATCGTTCTGGAAAATGAACTTTCCGTCCTAGCCGTGTCTGCCGTGTAGTAATATTCTCTTTTAGCTTAATGTTAGATGTCAACGATTGAGAGTCATTTTCAACGAGCTTGTTGATTGCTGCTTAGTTATTGTGTTTTGAGGCCTGTTGATTGCTTTTAGTAAGGTTGTTTGCTATAGCCTGGCTTAGGAGATTACCTCGTATGGCCCTTCGTACGGTGGTTGTGGTACCTTACGGACTGCATTACTTCGTAACCAGATGTGTGAACAGCTTGTCAAGTCATTTGGTAAGTAAACCTCATTAGGTTGTGCTCGTGCGACAGTAAAATGCAGTTCAAGCATAGATGAACGTAGGCGATGGACAAAGATTGAGGGATCTAGAACGTTGGCGTCGATTGGTTGAACGAGGTCAGCCGAAAGCTTTAACTTGGTGCCGTATACCAGCTCCGTGGCGGAGCAAACCAAAACAGTTTGAGTGCAGTTGGAAGACCTAATGTAACCAGCGGCAAAGTTTTAAATATATAAAATAAATTTGTATATTTACCGACAGACGGTACACGGTCCCATAAGTGGGACCGATCGTTTGTATAGTGAATACGTTTCATAATATTAAAGAAAAGTTTGTTAATAGAATTTCGAAACATGCTTTTTTTCCTTGGGTGCTAGACCCGTGCACCTCACATGTAAAATTTACGGATGTTTGTATCATCAGGAGTAGATAATAAAGGGAGGGACTACTAGGCTGCAAAGACACGGGATTTGGTATGGTATGCAATGACATGTAGTGGGTAAGCTAGCTGTAAGCGAATATCTTCTCATATGATTTTATACCAGCTTCCGTCAAAGTTTCTAGAGTTTGCTGTGAGTCAAATATCTTCAAAGCATTTGGTATAGTGAGGAAGGTCTGAAGGAGATTTCGAAACGTGACATGGCTTGTGCACATGCGTATCTGTAGGGGTAGTTTGTTCCACAGATCAGTGTATCTCACTAAGAAGAAATTCGACCGAGTTTTATGACTTGAAAGGTTTGTACGTATCAATTAGCCGCCATTACGTGTGGGATAGACTGCAGTCTTCCGTAGTTCAAGTGCGGTGCTGTCTGCGTAAATTCGTTGGTTTAGGATACTGTAGAAGAGAACGAGGCTGTTCTTTAAGCGTCTCAGCCAAAGTGGATCCAGTTGGAGTTTTCGACAGCGATCATAATAAGTCAGGTTTGAGCAGCGCCCCATGACCAGCTTGGTAAATGATCGTTGGACATTTTCCAGATCCGTTCTGTCTTTCTTTCGCAATTGGCTGTGAACGATAGTACAATATTCCAGAGTCGGTCATACTATTGTCTTGAATGACTCAAGTCGTGCTTCAGGTAGGGAAAACGTTCTGGAGATATATCCGCATAACTGCCTTGCTTTCGCAACCTGATAAAGAACATGTTCGGAGAAATTGAAAGAGCTGGAGTATCTAATTCCTAAGTCCCGAACTGAATCAGATGTTGGGATCACGTTTCCGGCAATTATGATGGAGCCTTCTGGGATGCGGCATCTGTACCAAGTACTTGGGATTTCACTGCGGAGAACTTCATTAATAAACGCTCACTAGCTATATTTAGTGCGGATAGGTCTTCACAGATGTTCCCCAAACATATATGTAGATGGACTGGATAAAATGAATAAACCAGTTTGACATCATCTGCAAACAGAAATGGGTGTCCATGTTTGATCGGGTCACATATATTGTTTACGTAGATTGAGAAACGTAGTGGTCCGAGCACACTCCCCTGGAAGACACCGCTGGTTATTGGTTTCGGTGTAGAATGTTGCTGACCGATTTTAACTACCTGAGTTCGACCGTTTAGGTATGAGTCGAACCAGTTAAACAGCGGATTTCCAATTCCATATGACTCTAGAGCAGACAGCAGTGGCTTATGCGGCACGCGGTCGAACGCCTTTTACATGTCCAACAGAATTATAATAATTGCCATTCCTCTGTCAGTCATAGTCGTGCCGTGATCGAGAAATTGTAGCTGGCATGTAACGCAGGAGCGTTTTGAGAGAAAGCCATGCTGTGAGGGTTGATCAGATCTAGTCTTGTAAGATATTGGACAATGTTCTTCTTGACTATTCGCTCTAACATTCAGCTGCCGACCGTTAAATGACGCGCAGCCAGTGATCCAAAAACCGAATAAAGCTGGTTCGTAATAACTACGGTACTATTAAATGATATACAGTTAAATAAATCGGGTTTACCTCAATTGGTCAGGATCCCGGTGTATCACCGTTGGCAACAAAATGCAATTACATAACGGGAAGGAAAGCGATGTTCACAGACAGCCAGAGGACAAATGAGCACACCATGGACGTCGGAAAGTATTATCAAGGACGCTAGCCATAATCGATGGCCCGAACACATAATGAGGGGTTTACAGAATGCCAACATTCAATTAAACATGGTGTCGCATTTAATGCCATGGAGATGCCGTGGAGATAGCGGCTTCATGCATAGTGCATGGGCATCTGTTAGTGACGGAACAAATCAAATAAGGTCAAGTATAATTAGGGAGGGCATAAAGTTGACCACAGGACAAGAGTGTGAGGGAACGGAGAATTGAACAGTTGCGAAGGTAAGTACGTTTGTGGGGGATATGAGAGGGATAACATTAACCGGGTCTTTTGAAGACATGGTTCAGCGTGCCGGTGATCCTCGCAGTGGTGAAGGAAAGTCATGTAGCGAAACGAAAAGTAGGGTGCACGTGATGACCGAGGGCGTATCTCAGAGGAATTTTCCAATCAACCTCAGACTCCGCTACCGTTTCGGTCCAGCGAGTTATGTCAGAACATGCCATCAAAGAGGATTTGAAGTGGCGATAGAAAGGTTCGCTTAACCCGTTTACTGTTGGATGGTACGCAGTTATTCTTATTCGCGTGTCTCTGAGATTATTAGTTAAATCTCGAAAGTCGATGTGAATTGAGCTCCGCGATCAGTTGTTATAGTGGTTGGCACACCATAATGTGCGATCCAGTGAGACACAAATTTGTGTGCTACCGTCTAAGCAGAGATTTCCTTGTGTGCTACCGTCTAAGCAGAGATTTCCGCGATGGGTACTGCCACAGGTCGACAAATGTAGTTATTATATCCACCCGACCGTGGTAGCTGACTGACGGTATCCAGGTGCACGTGACTGAGATGAGCGTCAGGAAAGGTGAAAATGCCAAGTGGCGTCTGTGTATGGCGCTGCACCTTTGAACGTTGACAGAGGAGACAATTTATTGCCATGATCTGCACATCATTTTCAGTTATTGGGTTTCACGGGTAAATTGGTTCCTTGCATTTGTTGAAGTAACTGTTTTTCTGACGTTGTGTTGTGGCTACGTCCTGGAAATCGCTGAGGAATGCTCAAATAAGGTGTTAAATTCCGCCAGTGATAAGGCGTCTACTATGGCATTATTCGCCCCGGACAAATGCCGTATATCAGAGGCAAATTAATAAATGTAATCCCATTGTCTAGTTTCTGGGCGGGAAAGATGACCAGAAGCGGAGAGCAGTGCATACGTTACTGGCTGGTGATTGATGAATATTGTGAATGTACTTCTCTCCAAGTAATATCGGAAACGACACACATTGAGGTAAATAGCTAGGAGTTCTCTGCTGAAAGCGCTATAGCCTGGTTCAACTGGTTGTTGCTTAGCGAAAAAGCAATCGGATACATGTTACCTCTGTTTTTGTTGTAGCGCATCATCTACTGTTGCTTCTGAGGCGTCCACCATTAAGTGTAACGGGGCCTTAGGGTCTAAATGCACGGGAAGAGTGACAGATGTTAACCGATCTTTTTGATCATTGAATGCTCGCTTAACTGATTTCGTAAATCTGGATGCTTTGTAACCTAATTTGAGTAGTTCTGTAAGTGGCTGGGCTAACTCTGAACAGTGAATGGTCTGTAAAAGTTAACAATGCTTACAAACCGGCGTAACATTTGCTGGAATCAGGAATGGGGTACTGAGTGATGATTGGCACTTTGTTACCTAGGGGTGTAATTCCGGTGGAGGAAAAACCGTGACCAAGAAAGTGGACCGTATCGACTTTATTTTGACTCTATGCGGCATGATTACCTACCCGATAATGCACAAAGCTTTCACAAAGTTGTTGCAGATGATCGAAGTGTTCGTTATGATCACGACTTGGAAGCAAGAAGTCGTCAAGATAGGCGAAAATGAAATCTAGTCCGCAAATAATCTGAGCCATAAAACGTTTAGAATGTTGAGCTGCATTGCGAAGACCAAATGGCATTCACAAGAACTCAAATAAACCAAAAGTGTGTAGTGACGGCTGTCTTAGGAACAACTTGAGAATGAACGGGAATCTGGTGACATGTCGACGCTAAATCAATCTTGTTGAACACCTTTTCCGTACAGCGAGGATGAGAAATGCTGGAGATGCGGAACAGGATCTTTGTATAGGACGGTGATGGCGTTCAGTCCCCGATAATCCCCACACGGTCTCCAATCTTCAGGTTTGTTCTTCTTGACCATATGTAGGGGCGATGCCCACGTACTGCTGGATGGACGTATTATGCTCAACTGTAACATATAGATGTATTCGGTCTTCGCTACGGATAGTTTCTCGGGCGCTAATCACCGTCGTCGGTGGAAAACCGGACTACCTGCTAAAAATATCTACACGTAGGATTGCGGTTGTCACTTTAGCTACAAGGAAAATCCACGGAGGAAGCCTAAGGATACAAAGCTTCAGTGTAATTGACTGTTTGTTTTATAGGTACGTATGGGTGTGCCGTTTACTGCCTGCAGGCTGTATACCGTACAGTGCGTTAGGTCCTGTGGATGTTGGGAAATCATGTTGACTTGGGCAACAGGGACTACGAGAAATCGCATGCCAGACCAGACGTCCCACAAGTAAAAGAGGCGATCTGGCTCCCAAATGCCAGCTTGCGTCGAGGCCATTAGCAGCCGGCGTGTTCGTTTCTCGAGTTGGAAGACCAACACGACTTTATGCATTTATGAACGCTGTTACGAAACCTTCGGTTATGCTAGCAAAAGCCAACTCAACGACTAACACTCCGAGTACGCCGTTGATTATCTCGAGAGTTGCGTCTTCGATGGCCATGGCAAAGGATGCCAGTTGTTCTTGCACGGAGTGCATGGCTCTTACGAGTGCGTCGTTAGATTGACGACGCGATAAAATTGAGATCGCTGGCACATTTACATCCATTATTTTATAAGTCATGAGGGGTAAGTTTTTGAAATCGGTATCCTGATCAGCTTTAGCCCATATCTGTGGTACAAGAGTAGGGAGCCGTTGAAGAAAAGCTGCTTAAATACGTAATTCTCAGGAGGGTTGTAACCTGCCAGCGTTTGCATAAAGTATAAATAATCCTTTCTCTATATAGCATCCGTAAATCCTGGTATTGCATTTTTAAGTGGTGATGTGCACCTGCCACTTTTTAGCCCAGCCCTCTAAGGCTGTACCCATGGACGCCGCAGGTTTCTGAATTACAGTGTCGGATTGTACATTTACTTCCGGAGTACTGTACACCACATGTTGTTTCTGTATGAATATTGCAGAAATCTTTTTCTTTTGGTGTATTTTACAAGCTGTGCAAATGTGGTGAATATTCTCTGCCTGCTTCGGTAATCCCATTGATTGGCGTAACATCCGTCTGTGTCCGCCATCCGCCGATATCCGAAGGATCAATTACACCCAACGGCGAACACCTTTGTGCAAAGTTGTTTACCGGCGACCTCATAAGGAGGTATTCTTGCACCTCCAAGTTTTCGGAACAAGTGGAATACCAGCTGGCTAGGGCCAGCAAATAAATAGCTAATATTTTACATAAGATCCACATAACCCCAGCCAGATAGAACTCATCGATTCCGCACTCTCCCCATTTTAGAATATTGCAGTATCATTTGTAGCAGCATGAGGAAATATGATACAGGAGGTCTGGAGATAATACAGAGTTTATTTACCAAATATCTGCTATGCTAAGCACTCATTAAGAACTTCTGGAATCGCTGTCAGCATTTTCAGCTTGAACTGATTTGGCTACGAATATGCAGGCATAATCTGGTGCTTCTGTACATGATTCATCAGACTGCCGACTGATAATTGCTTTCCATAGAACTACGGCATAATTCCACAAGGGTGGTACGCAATAAGAAGTTTAATCTGAGTGTACCTAGGTGCAGGGCAAATCTGCAGTCGAACGTTTTCCTTCTCAGATATGCTGTCCAGTGAAATGAGCTCCCAGACAAAATGCGATCGGGAGAGCGCAACGTTCTTTCGTATTAAGCTCACCAAGTACCTAGATTTAAACACGATTATGACCTTTTCTCTTGGTAGAAAACACTTGTTACTTTGTACGAAAAAGGGCAAGACAACATTTAATGCGGGAAATAAAACATTTTCATACTGTGTGACACACCCCTAATTCTGTTACCATCAACTATTCCAACTAATGCACATTGAGCTGAAACACACTTGTGTTATTACAAAACGTTGACGCAGGAAAAGCTGCAGAAATCATACATCTGCACATTCATAACTTGCAAGACAGTGGAGGATGAGCCGCGCTATATCGCAGTTAGATATCGGTCATGACGGTCCGTTGCCGTCGCTCATGGCTCAGTGATGTAAATTGCTGACTCGCAAGAGTAAGGTCGTGGTTTCGAATCCGACAGCATTCGTCGTGTAGGCGCTATTGACGAGTACTAATAGTGCGACACGGCCGTCTAACACTTTCCTGGATGTGTGGTGGCTGCCTGCCATGTCTAAGTGCAACGAATCTACACAAAAACCTAATGAATCTCCTACTATTTACAAATAATCAGTAGTTGCCTAGGCTGCTTACAGGCCACCTCGATTGGTGGCGGCTTGCAAAGGAAGTCGTTGCTCTGGGGGCCAGCTCTGTCCTCTGAACCTTCATAACATGCAAGACCGTGGAGCATGAGCCGCGCTATATCGCATTTAGATATCAGTCATGGTAGTCCGCGGCCGTCTCCCATGGCTCGGTGACAAATCGCTGACTCGCAAGAGTAAGGTCATGGATTCGAATCCGGCAGGATTCAGCGGGTGCGCGCTACTGAGGACATCCAATTGGACGAAACGACAGACTAGCAAGTTCCTAGATGTGTGGTGGCTGTCTGTCTGTGTTTAACTGCGACGAACCTACACAAAATATAACATACATCTGTTTATCATTCATGCTTGAGCGTGATATATTCTGTAAAATAGTATCTGTGCCAAATATGGCTACAGTTCCTCACTCGCTGAACACCATACTTACTGCTATTATTATAATTATTATTACTGTACATAACATTTACTATTTGCTAACTTAGTTATGTTTGGGATCAATGGAACGAATACACCACCATCAAAGTTTCTCAAACAACCATGCTCTTCCGAAGCGTACAACAGGTATAAAATAATTTATGTACAAGGAGAAGAGAAAAGGACGTAAAACGCTGCACTGAACAACACCAGTAGTAACATGTTGGGGCCATGACATGAATTCATTTATGTTACATGTCTGGGAACGTCTCGTCAAATGAGATTTAAACCAAGTAAGAAGCGGAGTTTATCGACCGAAACTACCTAGTTTTAATAGTTGTCATTTGTGCGGGACTCGATCGAACGCTTTCTCCAAGTCAAGATATAAGACAGTGCTTTAAAGACCAGGCTCGATCGATCCAGCGAGATTATTTAGAAAATCAAGTTGATATGTTATGCAACAAAGATTAATAATTTTGTACATGCACATGCGATATCATGCAACGCGATTCTAGGAAATTTTATAATAACTATTTGTTCGCATTAACTCTACACTTGCCAGAATTGTTCAGTCTGTAGGTGCTTAGAAGCGGCTCTAGATGGCCAGTTCAACCAAACACTGAAGTAACTCTTGTCTTGATCACAAGTGTTTATGGCATGCATCGACAAGCTGTGCTAGGCTGCTCTGTGGTTGCAACAAACCACGCGAATTCTAATGCAGGCGTGAATGCAAATAGGCCCGCGCTGTGACTTAAATAAGGAAGACCACACAGGGGATGAAATGGGACACGCCAGTACACGGCGTGGTTGTCACACCAAAAGCTGCACGGGCGACAAATAACAACGGTGGGAATGTCTAGATAAAACTTATTTTACCTGCGATCCCATGCTAACTATGCACTTGAAACTAAATTGTTTTTGGATACCACCATTTTTATGTAGAGTAATTTGCAAGTTTATGTGGGACAAGCTACCTTAAGAACACCACGGGAAGTTCAGGAAAACACGTCAGACAGCGGAAGCATCATTACGATGATCGCGTTTCTGACCGAATGCTATCACTCGGTTGTTGTCTCAGGGTCCTTCCGCCCGATCTTCCACTCCAGGGGAGTCCACTTATTCCTGATAGGATACAGTGCAATAGCAGTGAGAGAAGTCATCGCGGTTCAGCTCAGCCATGCCGTTTGTATGCACACTAATTAATAATGAGAATGCGCCTACGAGTAGAAGACTGTAGACTGCTATTACTGT
>CALYDF020008930.1:0-11184 GCA_944474145.2 Dicrocoelium dendriticum
ATATACTTATCGTTATATTCTAAAAACCTATGTTAATCCAAATTGAAACTCGGCATCAAAGCAAAACTCTGTGTCCCACAGTTACGCCGGTGCCACAGTACTGTCAAGTTCAAGTTCAAGTTCAATTTGGACAGGAACGGTAGGAGAATTCCCATGTGTGTTCCTTCTTCAATGCGTCGTTGAACCAGGATGGAGTTCGCGGGAGCGGTTTGGAGCCGAGAGGAGCCAAATCAATACTCACGAATCACATAACGGTCAACCAATCAATGCCCACGCGGCCTGCACTAGCAGTCCCCACTGTACCGGCCACGTGAATAGAATAAAGGTTAAGAGAAGGGAACCAACAAAAACAAAATAATGGTAATTGTAGTACAGGAGAGAATGTGTGGTTAAGACAATAATAGTAATAGATGTGAGGAGCCAAGGAAATAGATGTAGAAGTTAAGAACCAAACGGAAAGGTCTGAAACTGTAACCCAAGGGCGTCGAGTCGATGTTCAAACTCCTTCACCGTTGGTGCACACACTACATTCGCTGGGTAGTGCGTTCAATAGTGTCGATGGACCCTGCGTGACAACCCGACAACGTCAGCTCCTACACGATGATCAGATCTAGGCTTATGCACTACTGAGGGTGACCACGAAGAGATGACATCTGAGCCGGCTGGAACAGTCCAGTTAGATCAGGCCCAATCTTGTTGGTCAATATACGGTATGTAAGAATCAGGTCTTCCCGAAGGCGCCTATAGTGCAACGAAAACATCTGCAACCTGAGCAGCCTATCGGGATATGAGAGATGCCTCAATCCTTGTACCATTTTTGTACCAACGCTCAGAACTCGTTCAAATGTCATCTTATCACGTACCAAGCATGGAGGACAGACCTGCCCGCATTACTCCAAGTATGGAGTGACGAAGGCTGAGAACAATATAACGAACGTTTCATTTGTTATAATGCCGAATGACCTGCGGATCATCCACAGCATCAGTTGGATTGCCACCGGAACGTTCTTCTGATGTTCCCCAGCGAAACCGCTATTTAAGCAAAAGGACACCAGTAATAAATGGAGCAATGACGTCCGATAGTAGTGAATGCAAATGTAAACACGACTAAACAGGCCTCGATAGTTTAGCTATAACAACAGTAAGCCCAACCATCGAATGAGTATAGCAGTTGCACTAATATGGTAGGATTGGTGGTTACATGGTTGAACAGAGGGTGCGGTGGAATGGAGCGCAGTTGGCAAACGTGTAAGCAGTGGTTTGGAAAAATCTCAATGATCGAAATAGACGGGTACAGAAGGCAGCGAACGTATTTGTTCGCAATTGACGAACACACATCTTTCTCTCTTCCAGAAATGTGGTAATCCATTGTAGTTCATGTTCTGACATTACATAGGACCAAATCTTCAAGGAGATGCGAGAATGTGGTACAATTCCGAACGCTTTGGAGAAGTCACTAAACAGTACATCTACTACATTACCCCGATCCAAATCAACCGCCCAACATCCGTGTGCAAATAGCAAACTAGTCATGCAGGAGTGACCTTTGCAAAATTCTTGTTGAAGTGGATTGTACAGACCAAACACCCGCGGATGCCTTTCAATCACATTTTAACCAACTACTTCAATAACTTGACCATTACGCTTGTCAAACTTAAAGGTCTATAATTGGCAGAGTGATGTTTGTCGCCCAATTTAAATATCGGGCAGACGATAGCATGCTTCCAGTCCCTGGACAATGGGCAGCTGTGAAGCGACAACTGATACAAGCGTGTACTTGTGCCACATAGCTCGCTTGCGAGTTCGTACAAGAGCTTTGGTTGCATATAGTGCATCCCAGCAAATTTAGCAGGATTTAGCCCCTAAAGCAGCTGAAGCATATGTGTTTGTGAAATTGAGAACGCAGATAAGCGGGAGTCCAGTGGGCTCTCTGCGCTACGTCAAAATGTGGCAACTGTACCTCCCAAACAAAAGTCCCAGCATACTGCACACTGAGTAGAGAGACATTTCGTGGTCAGTGTTGGCAGTTGAGCCGTTGCTGCTAAATAACTCTAGGATAGATGAGGCAACATTACTACGCCTTTTGACGTACGTGACAAATCGTCTTAGGTTTGCGGAGGCTAAGTTAGCCAGCTCCATTTCATAGCTAAAGCTAGTAGCACGTAAATAACATTTTCATGCATTTTGCCCTACACGATTACGCCGAAAAGCACATGCCGAGAGTACAGTCTGGTAGATCCGCCAGCATAGCCCCGACTATTCAGTAACTGGTGTGCGACTGAGTCTAATCATGGTGGATTTGCTTTGGCAAGCTTCTTCACAGTAAAAGCGATACTGGGGAGGGATATATTAGAGAGGAATGAATTCAACGTATCTCAAGCCGTCTGTATATCTTCCTCCGACAAGTCGGTACATGGAGAACTTACTGCTTTGGCTCTAATACACTGAAAGTCGGTGTGCCAAAAGTCCGGATTTCAGACCCTGAGTGAATAGTGGTCTCTAATGAGAGCACGATTAAAAGACAAACACACATGGTCACTTGCTTCTAAAGGGGGATCATATCCGAGGTTAAGCACAACTGCAACCAAATTTGTGAAAACTACGTCCAAGATTGAATGATCATCGCCGTCCATGTACTCGTTTGTCGGTTGACAAATTGGTGTAGGGGTACTTCCATTGTCAACTCGACATGCTCGGTAGCCAAACATTTTGTCGCTGCCTCATAAGCTAGGTCGTGCCAATTTACCAGAGGGACGTTGAAATTCCCCATTATCAAGCATCTATTTGCAGAGTGAGTGCGGATAAAGTCAATGAAACTCTTAGAAACGTTATCAGGGCTTCTATGCAGCAGCATAATTTTAAATCGCGTTGAATTCGCACAGACTTTAACTGCAAGAGCTTCAATAGTACCCTCAGCTGAGTAAAAGTTATGTGTTTTTGATATGTTTACACTACATCTGATGTACAGGGCGACTTCACCACCTCGACCATCAGATGGGAGATCACATCTCAGCAGTGCGTAACCCGGAACGTATAATTAACCCTCCATGACGTCAGAATACAGCTATGTTTCAGTGAATGCCAATACATCAGGATTGGAGTTGTCTATTAGAGCGCCAGCTTTACACATCTTCTTTTGTAGGCTACGCACCTTACTGAATCTACGTGAAAACATCTGGTTTGGTGAGCCTTGATTCGAGTGCTAGCAGTATTGGCTCTGGTAGGGCCGAAGTGGACCGCTGGCTCACCTTTAAAACGCACTAAACATAGACCATTCTCGCCAGCTTCTCAATGTGCATTAAGGTCTTTGATGACATTTATGCTTTATTCTATCCGCTGGAGGTAGGTCCGGCTGTATACGCACTCCGTGAACCTTTTGCTTCAAGGTGAAACGCAAAGGAGCTTGTCACTTCATCGGTGTAGACAGAACGACACGCTATAGACGGGGCCTACTTTCGGTGCTGTCACCCGATATGTTCCCAAGCCTAGTAAGTTTTCTAGTCGTAACCCCAGGATACCCGGATGAAATTAGCTAAGAAAGGCAAAGTTTGAACTATTGAATCTCATCAAACATGTCATCTTTCGGAAGAGCTGAATAGAACTTCGCGATATTCCTAAAAATAACTCTTCTGTCCGCCAAAGCACCGCTACGAAGAAGGGTGTTTACGGCACGCGTCACTGGAGCAGTGGCAGGCGCAGCGCCCGACTTCATATACTTAGTATGAACAGCAGGTGCATCTGCTAAGGATTTACGCAGTGAGGTAGAAGAATTTTCTTTCTCCGTTACCGGAAACGGAGTATCGACAGAGTCCACCGATAAATGTTTTAGCTTGAGTTTGGTTGTACTGACCAGTTTCTTTATCTTACGCTGCTTTACCTTCGCAGTTACACTAGCCTGTAAAACTTCCACTCTTACAGCGGAGTTTAACATAACGTCAGGATGTTTACCATCTTCTGACGCCGACTCTCCGAAAACACCATGGCAGAGGCTTATAATGCAGCAAACACACTTAATTCGAATCATACAACAGACACCAGGTGGTTCTTCTATTTGCGCCGAAACATCAAATAAAACAAATAAATAAATATTTTCTTCTTTAATGCATCAAGGCACACTACAGTCAAGTCAAGTCAAATCAAGTCAAAATAAGCTTTATGAACCCTTCTGGTTTCCTTTTCAGCATCTACACCACCACTGCGGACACTGGGATGATAATAGCAATATGCATGCTTGGGTGAAAACGTGGAAAAGTGCATAACTGTTACCCCAAAATTCGGCCGCGCAGAATGTTAGTGACTTTTGCCGTGTCAACAATGGAACGTGAGAGGTAAGGCAAAACAGTATTATAATACGCAGACGTGAGGGAGAATAAATTTCTGAATTTCGAGCTAGTAGAAGAGGAAGAGAGCGTTTTGGAATGATCATTGTGAACTCGATGAAATCGGTTAGTTTGTATTTTAGAAGCAAATTCATTGCAGGCTTCAGGATGTCTAAAAATGATGAAATCAACTAAAGCATCTCTAAACAAGCTGCTGCATCCAGAAATGTGCCTTATAGATCGCACCAATTAGATATGGTCTTTCTGAAGCAGTCCAGGGAAATGTCAGGAGAGCAGTATGGGAAATTGGAAATAACACAAGAGGTCACAAACCTGAATCTTATAGTACGAGGTACTGAATGCACCTTGTGTCTGGGGGCATAAAGGAATCTTTGCTGACATTTTTTAAAGTTTTACAGACTTGCGTGTACAACGAATGCTTCTGGGAGAAAATACGCCGAGCTAATTGATGGTGGAAGAGCTGGGTATGGGATTTTCATTCAAAATAACGGTGAAGGCGAACTCTATGAGGGACTGCAACGTATCGCTACGCAAAAAGCAAATATCACATCCCTGCATTTAGAAGCATTAAGCTTAAGAGATCTGAATGAAGACCAATCCAGTAGATCTTTTAACCCGCGTTGAATTGATGAGGAATCCTGGTTAGTGGGGACTTACATCCCAGCACGACATCATCAGCATATTTACGCCCTAGAAACGTGGTATCCATAGGGAGATACTCAACATACAAGGAAAATATAAAAGGTGATGTGATCGCTCCCTGTAGAATAACACAGTCCGCACGGAGGACGGAGGATTATTTACCGGTCAACATGTTGAAGTGATAACAATCTGTAAAATAGTCACGTAACAGTTTACACACACCAGGGGGAACTACATTTTCGGTTAGCAGGTTTAGCAACCTTGGCCTATCCAGACTTTCAAAGGCATTCGAATAACGCGGGAAGAGAAGCCGTAAGGCTTTACATTTTTGTTCTACTACAGAGGCTATAGAAGAAACAACATATGCCACTGCATCCAATGTGGAGCGCTGCGTTCTCTACGCACTCTGGTATATATCGTCCTCATGAGTGGCTGAAAAATCCGCGGAATTAACAGTCCTTCAAAAACGTTTAAGAGCACAGATTTACATGCAATTTAAGGATAATTTTGAGATCCAGATTTTGCTACTGGAGTGATACTGGCCCTTCTCCAAATGTCCGGGATCAAACCCATAGTAAGGCATTTGTTAAAGAGGTCTATTAAAGGCAGTGTGAGAGAATTCGCACACTTCTTCAAAGATAATGGTGAGAGAGCATTCGGACCACAAGCTTTGGTTGCCTTTAGTATTTTGAGTTCCTTGTTGACGTTGCTTTGATCGAAGGGGCAGCCGGATTTCAGCTAATGAAGGAGGGCAAGGAAGATGAGCGTTGTGAGGCGGAACTAAACTCCGAATTCAGTTTTTCCACATTCAGTTTGCCTCTCTACCTGAAAATGCTCTTACCACAGAGTTGCCTTAGAAGCCCCCACAAATCGCGACAGTTATGGTTGCCTAGAACTGCTTCGACGTATAATTGGTTTAGTCTTTTTATCTAGGATTTAATTGCTGTGGTTAGACTTTTGACATGGGTAGCATTCTTGCACTTGTAGGCCCATTCTTTCATCATTAAATTCGCTTTAGTAGGGATGATGAAAATATATCTGCTCTTAAATAGATAGTTTCAACAGCGCAACACATATCAAAGAAATATTCGATGTAGTCCGTAAGGTGGTCACATTCGATAAACACTTGCACGTCGCTGAAGACCAACAAACCAGTTAAAGACTACGTCGTCTGGAGCCTCGTGATATATTCCAAGGAGCAATTTCGCCGTTTGATATGCTTGTAAGGACGTTTTGTCAGCGTTAAAAAGTTAGACCTGCTGTATATGACTGAACACAGTGTTAAAATACAATGGTCTGAGCTGCTCAAAGGAGCCTGCTTTTGTGGAAAACAACTGTCGTTTTTTGTGAACACAGCGTCCAACATGGCATCTTGTCTGGTCAAAACTGTCACTAGGTTTACCATGCCAAGTTTCTTCAAGAATGTTGTATCCTTTCTATTGCAGTCGTAGGCAACAATACAGATAGAACAATTTTACTTAAACAGCAACGTTGAAGAAAGTTGGTATTCAATAAGCTTTAACTCCGATGCAGACGTGTCAGGAGCAATGTATACATTTCCAACGACGACTGATCGAAAGCCACTTACGAGCTTCGGTTTCTACTCAACTAAGTGGCAGCTCATAGAAATCGTCGAGTAGGTAAATATTGTTATTAATGTGTTGCACCAAAGTTGGTTAAGGTAACTGTAACACCACCACTACGAAACTGGGGCTTCCCGGGGCGGTCAGATCTGATGGGAAAATAACCATCGAGTTGAGTTACCCCATTTTGTACATCAGCATGCAACAAGCTTTCTTGTAACAGTATGGTTCCTGTATTAAGGTAATCATTTCGTTGCATAATAAAATTGAAATTACTGATTTTACCAAGGAGGGAGCGAACATTATTGGAAAGTATCAGTAAGACTTGCGGTTTGTCGACAGAACAATGAATGAGGCCAGATTGTCAGCCAGCACGATGGTTGCGCTTTTTTCCAATGCATTTATTTGTAATAAGTTTGCAAGTGTTCCTGACTTTATGGTCGTACCCGATAAGGCCTGGATTTAAGGCAGTAACACGCGACGTTTTTAAATGGTTGACGGAGTAGGAAAACATTGGACTTGAGACCAGATCAGAGAAAACCAATTGCTTCAAATTCTGCTGCTTCATCATCGTCACTCCCAATCAGCAGGCTTAGGCTAGTCTGGAGAAGCACCAGGCGCTGACGTTTTGATATTCTGGGACTCGTCATTAGTGCGCCTCTTAGCGGACATCTGCCGGGTTCCGTCCCTATGACTTCAGGATGCCAGCAGCTAGTGCCACTTCACCAAGGGTGACAGCCGCAGACCTGCGTGATTGGCAGTTCACTATGATATAGCCCGGCTCATTTTCAACTGCCATGCCAGTTACGAACGGTGCGGAGGACAACGGTTAGCCTCACGAGATAGGACTTTCCGCATAGCGCCTATCGACCACAAATCATAGTCAACTGTCAATCACGCAGGTCTGCGGCTGTCACCCATGGCGAAGTGGTACTAGCTGCTGGCATTCTGAAGTCATGTGGACGGAACCCGGCAGGGGTCCGCTAAGAGGCGCACTAATGACGAGTCCCAGAAGGTCAAAACGCCGGCGTCTGGTGCTTTTCCAGACTAGCCTAAGCCTGCTGATTGGGAGTGACGATGATGAATTGGCTGAATTATACCAAAATCCTCACGACTACTCATCAGTAAATTGATTCAAATTTAAAAATAATATCTAGAATTCGCAGTCTGTTGTGCAAAATAATCCAACGAGAACAGCAACGGCCGAATTAAAAGGCCCGTCACAAAATGATCAAACTTTTACAAGCAACCATGTGTCGCAACCGGCACATTGGGTTGCATGCAAGAGGAAGATGGTTGAAAGGTAAATATGTTGCAGAAATAAGAAAGCTACTAGAGTGTAACAAAAGCGTTTATGATGTGCCGATATTCTGGGTTCATGTGTATGGTGTGGAGATCAACATTAAAAAGCTATAAATTGAAATGTTAATGAAGTTTGTAGACAGGAAGTATCTCGAAGTGTATGTAATTCTTTGAAGCATTGGGTCGCTGTTTGACAAAGGAACAAACGAAAGACAAATGAACTGAGGGATCAGTCCCCGGCTCCCAATGGGCGCGATTCTCCGAATTCGCTCTGCTGCGTTGCGGTCAGGCTATTCAGCCAAATGCACAGTGTGGTGTCCCTTAAGTCAAAACTCTACTTCGGCCTGGGCAACCAAGTAGTATTTTGCCCTCTGACGAAACCGTGGACTTTGATGTGTTGTGTGGTATTTTCTTTTACTATATCTGTACCATCTTTTGAGTTCCATGGTTTCTGATGGCTCTGTGTCGATTCGTAGACTGGTATACATATATATATATATGGTGAAAAGTGGCGCTGATAAATTTACAAGTATGCAGCGTTACTTTGTGACTTTATTTGGTAAGGAGTCATATTCGCCATGTAGCAGGGTTGTTAGAAGTACATTTGTGGTATTTTATATGGAGAAGTTTTGCCATGTAAAAAGCAACGACGTCCTGGAACACAGCTGTCAATTCATTTAAACGATAATGTGTAACTGGTAAGGCACCTCACCTACCGCAAATTCGCTCGGGCATTCGCTGTAGTGTTCAGCTCTAATATTTCCGTGTACTGACCAAATGACGTAGTCTGGGTCAGAGGTTAAACGTTGAACTTGGTCGAAGTGGGGTATGGAGAATCACGCCAATATCTGGGATGGGTTAAAATCTGATGTTAATAGAGTTCGACTTTTCTGTAATGATATACTTCTCCGGATTGCGAGGACTTGCTTCCAGCTATACAAGCTCGACGTTTGCCGAGGTGGCGTGTCCCGTTGGATCCATGTATGATTATCCGTCCAGTGCGGCTTAACCATGAAGGGTCCAGTAAACTTTTCTGACCTCGGAGACAGATGAAAGAGAGACACAGGCAAGGAGAGGAGCACGTACGATCGCCGTAAAGCCAAGCAATGCGAAGCTTTATATTATGCATAAGTAGATCAGAGAGAAATAAATGTAAAATGTGCGACAAATAATACGCGGAAAATGTCTTCTTTGTTCATGCAACAAAATGTACTAGACGCATGGGTAAAGATGATACACCCTGAACTACTCTAACTAGGTGGATAAAAGCCGAGCTTGGATCTGGCCGACTGCTAATGATACAACGAGAGCACGCGTCGGGTCAAGCATGTGGTGGACCAAAATGCGCAGTACGTGACTTATCCAACGCAATCATTGCTAGATGAGTATGCTCTGGAGACCAAGAGTTTATGCTCCCAGTACTCTGCTTCTAAATTCCAGATGGCACCCATCGTGCTGCCAACACATGCCAGCAATCCAACACAAGCAGCGGTTGTCGAAAGCAGACAGTCAACTTTAATCTTCCGATCGAACAAGCCAGTTCTTGCAGCACTACAGTAAGACAGCACGGACTGCGGCATTGTATATGCGGCTTTAAGCTTGAGACTGAAATCGCGACGACGTCACAAGTGTCTCAGGTTAGTAAATGCAGCGTAGGCCTTGACAATACCGCCACCAGCCGTACTGCAACTCTCGAGTTAAGTAAAGCTGTTAACGTACTCCAGGCTGACACCCGAAATGGTTAGCCCAGGCGCAGAAGTTTGCCAATCTTGTTGCAAAGCTGTACCCTTTGAGTGAGCAAAATACGGATCATTCTTAGATACCTCTATCGCTAAGCGGTTCATACTATTCTGAACAACCTACGAGTCGTCCCCCAGCAAAGTCATGTCATCAGCCCAACACAGTTCCACGACTCTGCTCCTTGGTAGAAGTCCAAGACCGCAGCTCTGTGCTCTTTCTAGTGCGCGATGTACGACATATTCGATAGCAAAATCTGAACAGAAACGGCAAGATCGGACAACCATGGCGCACTCTACTGACAAATGGGAACAAAGAAGCAAGCCTGCCATAAGCTCTAGCTATGCCAGAAGTCGGACCATACACTCTTTAAAGGGTATTACAAACATATCGGGAACGCTGTTCAGTAGCAGACAGTTCCACGGTGACGACCTATCTACTGTATCAATAGCGGCTCGGGTATGCAAATACATCCCCATTCTTGGTCTTCGGTGGACATGACGATGTTCGAGAATTTGACGCAATTGAATATATGGTCAATGAAACCACGGCCAGAACGAAAGCCAGCCTGTTCCTCAAGGTAGAATCTCACACGTATAACTGATAGCCTACGCAGCAGTATAGCGAAAAACTTGGATGCGACAGAGATAAGTGCGGTTTCACAACAGATAGTGCATTCACTACGAGAGTGCTTCTTCTGGACCGGAACCACAACAGATGCCCCCATGAGTTAGGAACCTTTCCAACCCTCTATACTTTTGTGAACGTTGCTAGAATTTCGGTGACAACTTACTTCCTCCCATCTTTGAATATGGCTGGAGGAAGACGGTCAAGTTCATGAGCTTTGTGGCTTTTCCTAGTCTGGATTTCTCTCCTTAGTTCTGCTTCTGTGGGAGGATCTATGAAACTGACCAAGGAGCAAATGATGGCAGTGGATGTGTAAGCAGGGGTTGTGTTGGGCAATTAAATTGTAGAGCAAAGTGTTCTGCCCAGCGTTACAGACGTCTGTGTAGCTTGATGATCCTTTTACCTTCTGAATCACAGATGGTCTGACATGATTTGAACTTTGCGTCCAGTGAATCTGATGAGATAAACCAACCTGCGGCTATTACCAGCAAAGGCCGCAGCGTCCAATTCCTTGGCCTGGTTGAACCCCCAGGATTCACGAGCACGGCAATGACTTAATTGCAGTTGTCTGGAATTAGAACGGCTGGGCTCAGCGTGCCCCACAATGAGGGGTAAAGCTCACCGATAGTCGAGAAGTTCCGCGTCAATGGCCGAGATCCAACTTTTAGTTGCGGTGTACACGGCCGCAAATGGATAAACTCGCTGAAAACATAATCTGTTGCAACCACGACCAATGCTGATCAACGTCCAGAGAAGGCGAAGAAGTAAGGTTCTCACGAAGCGGCTTTGGATGTTCCGATTGCACATCGGGGTTTTCCAGTTTATCAGAGTTAAGTAGAGTTTGTCTAGTTCTAGGGGAGCCAACGACGCGCATGCACCGGGATCCAAAACAAATATCGCATCACATCCTATCCAACCACCCTGTTCCACCCAGCCGAGTGCGCAGTTTTCAT
>CALYDF020008931.1:0-11206 GCA_944474145.2 Dicrocoelium dendriticum
ATGTTACTGATTCTTTCTTATAGAGCCTACGTGTTGCGTGATAGTACTTACTTCTCAATTCTTGTGGTTCTCCCTTGTCTGCATTCTACATATAGAAGCCTCCGCCTAACGAGCGTCTAGTTCTTGTGCCGGTAGGTGAAGCGGCCCCAGCACTTCGACGTTGGATTGTTTCTTTTTGCTTCTGCTATGGAATGAAGCAAAAACAAGAGCAATCTTTGCACTTTCATATGCCAGCATCAAAATACACTACATATTCCAGTGCAACTACAATATCTCTGTAAAAAGTATGGACCAACAATCGTCTAAGCCCCTTTTGAAGGCTTCTACGGTCTTAGACTCCAATAATCATAAAAAATTTTACTCCAGGAGTTACCTACTCGGTTCGTAAAATACTTTACCCTGATGTCCAAACGAGCTCTGTGACGTTTGAGCTTCAGGCGATGCCAGCGCAGATGGTCTGACATAGCCAACTTAAACAGCTGGGTGGAACTAATACCACTAAGTCCCTTAATGATCTTAAGCGTCTCTAACAAATTCCCTCTTAACCTACGCCGTTCCAAGGAAAATAATCCTAAGCTACTTAGACGAACTTCGTAAGACTTCCCTCGCTGACCTTCAATCATACTGGTCGCAAGATTCTGAATCTTTTCTATACAAATGATGTCACTCCCTAGGTACGGTGACCAGGTTTGAACACAATACTCCAGATGTGGCCTAACCGTTGCTTTATATAACGGCAAGAATACTTCTGCTTTAGTGTTACTCAGCGCCCTCCTAAGACGAAATAACTCATGTCGCGCTTTATTGGTAGCAGGGCGACACTGTGCCCAAGGCTTAAAATGGTTCGCTACGATGACACCAAGATCACGGGCTTCGTCAGCACACCGCAATGATGGAGATCCCACAGGAGACTGAAATGCAATTCCGCTACCACTGCTAGTTAATAGATGACATTCGTTGGCATTTAGAGGTAGGTCCCATTGGCTTCACCTATTCACCACAGTGATGATGTTCTTAGCCAATGTCGCTCGGTTTCCCCTACTGACTAGCTTCAAGTTATCTGCGAAGATGTAGCAGGGATCCTTAAGAAGAGAAGTCGGGTCATTTATAAACAATAAAAGCAGCAATGGACCAAGTACCGAACCTATGGGGACACCGCTGTAGGCATGGCCAACACTAGAACTCGCTTACCCAACCCTGACTAGTGTAATACGATTACAAAACATTTACCTTTTATTGCAGAGGTGGTTTTAGGTTGTCAGTTTATTGTTGTACTACTGCATTAGCGGAAGCTCATTTCGAGTGAGCCCGCCATTGTGCAATCAAACGGTCCCCAATCATAGTTGCGTTCGAATCGTTGATTGCGCTATACCTGTGACATATGTAGCAGCCTGAAGCTTCCCGGTTCGCCTGCATAAAATTCTAACTAAAATTATCTAATTGTGCATCTAGGCGACCGGTGTGGTTTGTTGAACTGAGTGCTGTGAAGGCGTTGGTCGGGTTTGCCTCGCTCAACTCTAAAGTGGATTTGATTATGGATTACTTGAGTATTGCAAATGAGGACTCTGTAGCAGGCTGTCCTCCTGCTGACAGTCTATCCGTTGATGGCTCGTGCAACCTACCGGACGCTCCGTTACACATTGTGATAAATGACTCGGGTGCCTCGGACGGCACTGTTAACCCTCCACAAATGGAGGGCGCTTCACGGGCTCCTGGGCCAGCAAAGAATAGGCGAAAGATGGCAAGCAAAGAACGCAACCCCACCGCACCCAAACCGAGAGGTGAGAAGTCGCTCAAGATGCAACCGCCTGAGCGGGAAACACCACCTGGTCATGAAATTCCCTCAGTTTCATCCACGGTTGTGCAGGCAGGGATGAAAACCCGAGATGTCGCCATCGCGTGCTGCACAAACTGGTGCCTACTCCGAACACCTCATCCTGTCTTCCGGAAGTACAGGTCGTGGAGGCGGGCATGGACGTTGAGCCACGGGCTTCCTTGCTTGCGGTACTAAATAACTATCGGAACAGAACTGCCCATACTCTTCAGGCAGGTACGAAAAACGTCAAGAATGACGGGACAAACAAGCTGGAGCGTAAGACGTACGCTACAGTGGCTTCGACGTCGTCTGATAACTTGCGCCCAGTTTCATTGCCTGCAGCTAAGCTGGTTGCTGTTCATGTAAATACCAAAACCCGTGGGAAAAAATACACCACGTCGAGTTGATTCTTTCACGGATAGCAGCGCGATATTTCGTAGCGCAATGGAATCCACTGCTGCACTTCCCGCCGAACGTACATTAAATAAATAAATATTTTATTCTCGACTATGCGAGGCACGCTCGTGGGGGCATGATCAGATATGTACAACGGTACAAACACTTTAATGCAATTGTAACAGTAACGTAGAAAATTGTTCATATATCCATGACTGGAACTGTACAATGTTGAAAATGCGAAACAAAAAGTTGGTTGTCGTGAGATACGGGACCTCAGCTAATAAGAGATTGAGAATCCTGAATGATCCATTGAAAGGTAATGGAAGAGCCCGCACACAAGGAAGGAAAAGGGCAACGTGTCGTAGGATGTAAAACGACAACAGTATATACAAATGTAGAAGTCCCAGTGTAACGATCCTATGTAGAATTGTGACGCTAGTTGACCTGCCAGTGTAAAGTTATGGACGACGTTCAGTGGTTTAAGCTATGCGTAACGAAGCTTCTTCCGTCTGGGTTTCCCGGTGTTACTGTCAAGAAACTGACTAGATAGGGTAACGTCCCAGTTAACCCCCAAACCCTCGACTGCGCTTACTTCGTGTCGCCCTATCCACCCCGGAGGAACGCAACGTGCTGTTGCGGTTTGCCTTCAAATTGAAGGGTACTAATGTTAGGGTTCAGCCAGTCCTTCCATTAGAGGATATGCTGAAGCTAAAAGAGGCCATTAAGGACCTCAAAACCAGGCGAGCAGCCGGTGGACAATTTCTCCGGTTGGTGGGTTTTCGGGTGGGCAGCCGCGATCTGTTTCCGCCCTACCAGTGCTAGTAATGTAGTGCACGACCCAGGGCTGGACATTACGAATACCTTCAGATGGTGCTAAGCAATGTGCGGAGCCTAAGGAATGAGCTAGGTATGCTTGCAGACGGGTCTCGTCCCGATATACTTGCATTCACTGAAACGTGGCTGTCTCGGGACATCACGGACGGTGAGGCACATCTGTCTGGATACGCATTATTTTGATTTGATCGCTTTGTTAGCTGACAAGGGGCGTTGCGCTTTACAGTAGATGTGAACTTGATGTTTCATGTACCTACATGTTTCAGTCGGCGGATAAAACGGTCGAAGCTCTGTCGGTAGTGCTTAGCACCTCCTCAGCTCAACTTACAGTTGTACTTGAATATAGAAGCCCTGGGAGTGCGTCCAAACAGGTGCTTGACTTTATTCGCTCCCAGTCCTCACACAGGTGTTTGATACTGGGGGATTCCAATCTACCAGACTTTTGCTGGGCAGATCTTTCTTGCAGCTCGGAAAAAGGCACGTTTGGTGCAGATCTACTTGAGCTTACGCTAGAAGTACCGTTGCATCAGTTCGTGGACCTCCTCACTAGGTACCTGGATGCCCATCTGCCGCCTATTTTGAACCTAGTGTTTGCCAAGTCACTAGACTTCCTAGGTGACAGCACTTACAGCTTTCCCTTAGGTGCTAGTGATCAAGTTTGTTTATCGTGCAGATGTACTCTGATCAGCGCCACCAGAGCATGGCTAAGCCATTTCCAAACATATGGCGTGCTAACTAACAGGCAATACGTCTCATGGCTTCTGGGTTGCGTTGCGAAATCTCGGTGGTTGGTACGGTTCAGGCGGCCTGGGTTAACTTTAAAACATATCGCACGGAAGTGTCTGCTCCCTATCTCCCTTTTGCGAGGAGAAAGGAGACACGAGGGCGGCCGCCCCGAAAAGATACCAATGGCACCACTGGCTCCACGTGGTGCCAGCTGGTGGTTCGGGTTTAGCCAGTTCTGGCAAATAGTTCGGCGGCAGCGTTCCACGACGTGATGGGCTTTCGCCTGGCGAGCGTTCTCCCTATAAAAAGCCACAAATGTCTGCTTATCAACACTGCGACGTGGCGGATGTGACTCGCAACAAACTATAGTCACTGGCCCGTGGATATCCGGAAAGTGCTATCCAACCCGAGGAAATCAATTGTTTATGCTCACATTCCTGACGATAACAAACAGTCAAAAATGCTGCTGCACATTCAAAGACACAAGCTACATTCATACACAATTACATACGTATATACATCAACACATTTACATACACTGTTATGCCAAACATGTACTTTTGTACATTTTTGATCGCACTATGTTAGCTAAACATGATCATGCCTGTAAAGGTGTGTCTCGCAATGTCAAGAACAAAATTTCATTTATTTATTTATTTATTTAGAAGGGCTCTAGGTGCTGGAGGACATACCGTGCGGCTCCATCAAATATCACCTATGATAAATAAATAAATAAATAAATAGTTTATTTTCGACTATGCGAGGCACGCCCATGAAGGCATGATCAGGTATGTACAAATAAATAAATAAATGGTATATTCTCTGTAAAACGAGACAGACCTCCAAAGGCATGATCAAATATGCATACAAGCGTAGCTTCTAAGGAATATTAAAACATTTCTTTTAAATGAAAGGAATAAACGAAAAGATGTAGGCCATATGAGCGAGCCTATTGTCGGGTAATAGTCAGATCAAGGAACATGATGGCGCTGTGGCGCGCAAAAACTGTTGCGTCAAGATACAAGTTGGGGGTACATTTGCCATGTAGTGATCCGTGAGCACAGGAGCCCAGACAAGGTTTAGTGCAATCAATGACCATTAGGAAGCCGGGATGATCTGTACTCCATTAAAGCATTCTTCATAATAAAATCAGTTGCACAGGTTGGATGTAGAAAGCGGAGGACTGCGCTAGTGTGAAATGTATAGCTGTGACTTTATTTTGTGGCGAGTCACATCCGCCACGTTGCAGTGTTGTTAAGCGGACATTCGCGGCTTATTCTAGGGAAAACGCTTGCCAGGTGAAAACCCACCACGTCTTGGAACACTGTCGTAGCTTCAGCTGATCTGTACTGCAAGTCGGCTATGCATCGTATAGATCGATTTCGCACTCTATTACTCGCAGTCGGTTGATAGCGAACATTCTTCGTTGGTTGGCCGAATGGCTTAGTAATGTTCCGGCAGTAGTCGTTGAAGCCGGTCAATGATGTAAAAGAGTTGCTGAGTCGAATGATAATGATGCAGGTGAGTAAACACATTGTTAGTAGAGGCCGGCTTTTTCTATTATATTGCCCGGCTCGCCACCCGTGTCCAGCTGTCTATGCTAGACTTGTCATGGGGACCGTGAGTGCAGTTGTTCCTTGTGTCTAAATATGTCCATAACAGGAAAAAATGCTATTCTCCGCAATGTGGACTAGTAATTCCTTCAAATGTAAGTGTAATTGTCTCCATGGCCAAGTGAAAACTCCATGGTGGATCATCGGAAAAGCCGCTTATCCGCGCGCAACTCTGTCCGTGAAATGACATCAGAAAAGCTCCAGGTGACTGGAGAATCGGAATGTTTGAGGCAGTGAAGGTAATCATGCCAGAATTGTCTGTCTTCGGTTGTGGAACAGTGGATCCATGTAAATATATTATTCCAGGTGAGTAAATTGTTCTACTGTGAGTACGAGGCGAGCTAAACCCATTTGTTTAGACCCCGTGGTGGTAGCTTCTCCGGAATGGCGGGAAGAGCTCTATTTGGAACGATGTGTGGGTTCTTCATCTCCCGGAGAAATGCTCAGGCCTTTAAGCCATCTGGAAGAAGGATCTGCACGCGCAGGGTCAAGAGACCGATATAACAAAGCGTGTTGCGAATAATACGATTGTTTGAGGGAGACAGGTAAACCGATGATGATGACAGCAGTCCGAATGCAAGCGGCATCTTAGGTGAAACTAAGGACAACTAGGTTGAGACCGAATGAGGGAGCAGCATGGGTAAAGCAACGTTCCAAGAAGAAAAGGAAATTTAAAGAATCAGCTATAAGCGGATGAATGCGGACGGCAGTGCGAAGAGTAACCCGTGAGAGTAATTAGGAGACGATAGCCATGAGGAAAAAGGTTTACTACTAAAGTGTGGCGAAGCCAAGGAAGCTCTCATGCGAAGTATAATTCGTTTAGTTCTGAACAATCACCGGTAATATCCCGGTAATCTGAGAGAACTCTGAGAGCCGGAGACCGAACAGACGAGACTTGAATAGTCGACACATCCGGAGGCCTCGTAGTAGTCCCAGCGAATTTCGCTGATCAGGTGATGAAGGAGAAGGGCATGGCACTAAGCGTCGATCGTCCCACTGAAGGTTTGAGGGTACAGGTTACTGATGGAAGTGCCTATATTAATAAAAGGTAAACAAGTCTAGCGGCTGCCAATTTAAGTGAGACATAGTTTTCAGTCTACAGAGACTAGATCGGTATATCTTGATAGTCTGGAAAAGGTCAAAAGAGCATACCGATCAAATGAAACTAGGTTATTACAGGGCACTGAGAGTTGGCAGTCCGATTAGAGAAGAAATGATCGTAGAGAGCGCCATAAGGAGAGGAGACGGTCTTGATAGTGAGAGGCTTACTTATAAGGTGTGGAAAAGTCCATGGGGCTCGCGAGGTAATGGGGACAGAGCGTTCGGTCTTCTCAGCAAATGCCGGTAACGTCACAGCAGTCTGAGTGAACTGGAAGAGCAGGGGACCGATCAGACAAACCTGGATTAGTCGGCACATTGTGAGTAAGTCGAACAGTTATGGTGGGAAGATAAATAAAGAGTCAGCGGTGACGGATAGTTTTGGGATGCAAGAGGCTACACGCATACATGGTATGCAAGTCAGGCAGGCTCGCAATGTGAGAGAAGTTGTGTGTTGGTGATACAGAGCCTAAAACTACATTTCGCTAGTTAGGAAGCAGTCAAAGAGGATAATAGGGCAGAGCACTGAGAGCTCGCTATCCGGATGAAGAAGGAATAAAGACAGACCGCGATAAGGAGAGGCCAGCGGCGAGAGTTTACGTTTACGGATAATAAATGCGACAGTTAACGTGGCTCTCGAGGTAATGGTGACAGAGCGTTCAGTCTTACGAGCATGGCAGGCAGCGTCGCAGAAGTAGGAAAGAAGAAGACCGAGCTGCCGAGATTGGATTTGGTCGGCGCAATATGATTGCGTCCTATGGTTCATTTGGAAAGATAAGTTGAGTCAGTAGGCTTGGACTGGTGCTAGAACAGCTCTTGCCAGGAAAACCACAAAAGAAATAGTCGGTGTGACATTAGAATGCCAGTTAGCATTGCCATCTGGATGAACACTGCCGGCACTATCTTCGGAACTTAAAAATGGAGAGAAATAAATCGAAATTCATCAAAGAACTGCACAATAGTGTGCATCTACACATGAGGCATAACAATACCTCAAGTATAAGCAAGCTCAACCACCAGAAGTAGAGTTGTTAATGCCCAACCAATGCAGACCAAAACGGATTTCACGCCCAAATGCAATTAGCTAAATTTTACTAAATTTTCCCATGCTCATTTCTTTATTATTAGTGACAGGCTCCTATAGCTCACTGATGTTAGATACAGAGCCTCATTAATATAGAAAATCGGCTCTAAGGGATAAATCTTGTGATGTTTAGCTAAGTAATGTGTGTATTTTGCAGGCCGAAATCTGTCAACGGATCTGAAAGATCCCCTGAGTTACTCAGGTAGATCTGGCTCATGCGGCCTTGCTGTAAGCTTTAGAAAAGTTTAGAGGCTTAAAAAATGCTAAACTCTATTTTACTGGTTGTTTATGTGACTCAGTATCCCCTGAAAACGGTATGCTGTGGCCTTCTAACCGTGAGTTAATTACAAGCTCCACTGAATTCCCTTGTAGATATAATAGTCCTTGCTGGATTTCTAGCGTTTTCGAGCAAGCTCATCCCTTAATTGCATATATTTTTCATGCTTGCCTGCAAAGTTTACTTTTCGGCCACCTGCGCAGTCCGTAGTTGTCGCAGGGTATTACGGGCTAATTAGAGCATTTCTGGATAGCTATGCCTATCTAGAACATACACCGCTTCCCTACTTTTTATATTTTCTTTTCTTTTTTCTGCTATCTGCTTGCAAAGCAGAAAGCGATTTTTAGCGAAAAATAAAAATGGCCTTATTCGTAAACCATCATTTAATTGCGAATAACTCGCAAACTACTGCACGCATGGTGTTGCTTTTGCATTCGTCGTATTCAGGCGCTAAAGCTCGTCCAGACAAGTGTAATTTGGTGCTACTTTAAGCGGTATTCTAACTTTAGAAGGGCTTTTTCTTTTATCTGAGAATAACTCAGGTTGGAATTTTGCGCCGTAGAGCAATATCAGCGTAATAAAAGTAGGGCTATATTTTTTGTTAATGGGTATTTTTCTACTGAAGCACGCAGATTTATTTTCCCTCTTAACAAATTGCTTCCATTTATGTCTGCATTTTTCGGAATTGTTTTTACTTTTCGTATGCCTTATAATTCCTTCATTAATTTCTTCCATGTGCGCAACAACAATTGGGGCAACTGAGTGGCCAATTATTGTGCGATCAATTTAAAGTGAACTTGTGGCAAATTGGATTCTGTTTCAAGGAGAAAAGGCAAACTACACCTCCGCGAAGTATTCACAATGAAATACAAGGAGCTCAATATCGCCCGAAGGAACCAGAAAAATGTCAAGGTGGGCGACCCAGTAGCTGTATACTAAACAGTGCCAATGCATTTGCAATTGCTAACGATGAACATATATTTTACCAACTTCCATGCAAGAGCATCGGATAAATGTAAGCATTGATCTGAACCCTTTAGGGTGCAGCCTCTAGCAGGTCTAGAAATATACCTATTTATTTATTTATTTATTTATTTAGATAGAAGTGGTTATATTAACATAGGGCGAACAAGTTCAGCAGGATATCAAGGTGAGGGAGGAAGTGCTTTGGATCGACGGAGCCTAGACCGATAACATCCCGGTAGCCTGGTAGCAGTTCCATAGAATTTGGCTGATCAGCTGAGGCTGGATTACACATGACAGAGACTCAATGGTCCGACTGAAGAATGGCTGAATACAAAAGGCGCTCTGTCACCTGAACGATGGCCAGTAATGTCACAGGAGTCTGAGAGAAGTTGAAAAGCAGGAGACCGATCAGACCTGCCAGTGTGAAGTTATGGGCTGTGACTTTATTCGGTGGCGAGTCACATACGCCAAGTTGCAGTGTTGTTAAACGGACATTTGTGGCTTTTTATAGGGAGAACGGTTGCCAGGCGAAAACCCACCACGTCCTGGAACACTGCCGCCAATCCATTGAATGGCAAATTGTAACTGACTGTGTTTCTTGTTGAACGCTTGTTTGCTCGGTTGTTCGCAGTCAGGTTGTGTCCCATTTTTCTGCTGGCTGATGCCTTGGCTGGTTGCCTATTGCGTTCCTGGGTCCTGTCTATTAGTAGGTCGGGAACTAAACATTCTTTTTAAATATGAGGTTTCGATCCATTGCAGAACCACGTGAAGCCTTCTCTGATTATGTATATTTGCCGGGGAGCGAGGAATTCGTGTCCAGCTACCCTCACTGGACATCGGTGGTTGGGTGCAGATGGGTAGAATGGAATTGATGCCATGGTCCAGGTAAGTTCTTTTTGGTTGTTTCGTCCCATCCCAGACGGAGGCATTTCCTCAGTTCAATCCCCAATCCCTCAGATGTTCACGACCTCAGAGAAAAGAGAGAGAGGAACAGGCCGAGAGAAGACCGAAAAAGACAGTCAACGTACCTAGCATTGGATCAAAATCCTACTTTAAGACATTTAGTTGAGGCAACTAGTATACAATGTGTAACAGATATTACGCTAAAGATGATTTTAATTACGCCGAAGGCATGGCCTAATGGGTAAAATACTTTCAGGTGCATAAGGATAAAGAGCAGGATTCCGGTAAAAAATTAATGAAGTATAAGCTAACGATGTTTGAATTCTACCTGAGCTAGAAGGTTGGGGTGTAGTCACGATTGGTTGTTATCGGAAACCAAAAGATACAGTGATGATGTGGCCGTATTTATATATGCTCCACGGGATAAGGATTACCTAAGACAAAGTAGCTATAATGTACATGGGTAAATGAAGGATGAAAGCTGAGCATACCAGAAGCAGGCTAAGATTAAATGGATATGAAGGGAAGACAAAGTGTTGAAGGTAAGACGATCAAAAGATAGTGATAATGGACCGGGATTCAGTGGCCAAAAGTGCCAGTTGGGTTAATCATTCTATTTACTATGGAATAACTAGTGTCAAAGGATAGGACAGCAAACCAGCTAAGCTATCAAAAACTATACCAAGAAATAAACCTTCTACGGAACGACTGACCATTAGCGAGCAATGTGTGTTCGCAAATAGAGCCCACAGCGAACAGCTGCTGCAGAGCAGAGATAGTGGCTATAGGAAAAGATGTATCAGAGGCTCGTGCAGCCATAGCATTAAGACGTTTGACCACTACTAGATACCTACAGTTTCGATGAAGAAAGCAACATGCGAGCAAAGCATAGAGAGACAGATGTCAGTGGAAAATGAAGGCTGGAGAGTCAAGTAGTGGCTCCTTGCAAGGTGCATAGAGCCAACAATGACTAGCTGCTGCGGAAAAGAAAATTTCACGAGAAATAAAATGAACGACGCATAACGGCTCGCTAGGATAGAGATGAGGGACCAGTATTAAAATTTGGATTAAGACTTCAGTTACTAGTGGACCACTACTGTATACCTACAGTTTCCATGAAGAAAGCAACATGCGAGCGAAGCTTAGAGAGACAGACGTCAGAAGAAAATGAAGGCTGGAGTCAAGGAGTAGCTCCTTGCCAGCTACATGGAGCCAAAAATGACTAGCTACTGCCAAGAAGAAGATTTTACGCGAGTAAGACAAACGACGCGTAAAGGCGCGCTGGGAGAGAGATGAGAGGCTAGCAATAGAGTTCGGAGTAAGCGTTCAATTACTAGTGGATAATACGGTGGCACAAAATAGGTAAACAAACCAGCTGAGTGTGTAGCAGTCTGGAGATTCCCCGGTTTGCCTGTGTAAAATACTAACCAAAATTCTTTAATTGTACACTTAGGCAACCGGGGTGGTTTGTTGAACTGATTGCTGAGTTC
>CALYDF020008932.1:0-11204 GCA_944474145.2 Dicrocoelium dendriticum
ATAATCCTTCACAGACTGACTGGCGCTCGTGAAAGCCAGATTCGTGAGGAGCAAGCCGGGTTTCGTCGAGGTCGTGGCTGCATCGACAACATCTTCACCTTGCGTCACCTGTTGGAGCACCCTCACATATATTATCGGTCCACCGTATACGTGTTCCTTGACATCAAAGGTGCCTTCCATTCGGTTGATGGATGTAAACTTTGGAATTGTCTACTCAGAAAAGGTGCGCCTGAGAAATATGTTAATATTATCCGAGCATCATACACGCGTAGCACGGGCAGAGTGAGGGCTTACGGCAAGCTGTCGCCGCCCTTCAATATCTCCAGCGGTGTGAGACAAGGATGTCCGCTGTCACCTTTCCTTTTCAACTTCGCTATTGACGAAGTCATGGAGATTGCATTTACGGGACATGACTTGGAACGTGTGGAGCTACTCCCAGGAGAACGACTTCATGACTTGGAGTATGCAGACGACATTGCCCTCATCTGTGACAGCTCCCAGACGTGCCAAGCGGCACTGCATAGATCAACACTGGCTGTCAGCCGCCTCGGGCTTTGCTTTGCACCAAGGAAATACAAAGCGTTCCTCCAATATTGGTCTGGACCGCCTCATACGCTGACTCTTGGTGGGGATCAGCTAGAAGTCGTTCAGAAATTCAACTGCCTGAGAAGTTGTATCAGCGCCCGTGGGATGGAAGACGAGATCACGAACCGTATAACAAAAGCTCGAGGCGCTTTTACTAACCTTCGGCATTTATGGCGGCGGCGCGACATTACTCTCGTCCTGAAGGTTAGAGTATACAATGCAGCGGTACGTTCGACCCTACTGTACGGTTGCGAAACCTGGCCCCTAAGATCGGCGGACATGAAGAGGCTAGTTACGTTCGACCATCGGTGCCTTTGCAGTTTGGCTCACATCTGGTGGGAACACCGCGTGAGCAACGAGCGTGTTCGACACCTTGTTTACGGCACAGGAAAAGGAACCAAACCGCTCAGCACCGTCATTTCCCGCACCAGGCTCCGATGTCTGGGCCACCTATTGCGCATGCCAGCCCACCGACTTACACGACGTGCGTTGTTTGCTCACCGGGGATGCGGATGGAAGAAGAGTAGGAGTGGCCAAGCGATGACTTGGTCCAGAGGAATGAAGGCCCTTACTTCTGAGCTGGCCTCGGTTGGAGCGTCTCGGTTTCCTGGTTGGGGTCCAAAAGACGGTGAACACGTTTGGCTGGATACACTTGGCGATATGGCAAGGAGCCGACCTTAGTGGCGTTCCTGCTGTGAGTTTCTTTGTCCCTCCCCATCCCTTTTAGCCTCTTCCTTCACCCACGATCTCATTTCGTAGCGTAAAACATAATAATTTTTCTTTTTGCCTAGTAGCCGACTGGTAGCTTACCGGAACGATGCCTATCCGCTGCTGGCAAACTCAGCTGGCATGCAACTGTTGTATTTATTTTCCTATTCCTTTATGTATTGCGGCACAGTAGCTGAGGTGTTTCCAACCTCTAGCTGACGTGTATATTGATATAATGACGAGTCAGGAAAAGGGAAAGGTATCGTGTTACCACCTAAGAGCGTCAAGTTGTAGCTGAAACCCCTTAACCGTAGATTCCCTGATGACTTTCCGGAAGCATGTTTCAGTGCTCGATGACTAGGCTTGACAGCCGGATTTGCGCCCTGATCCAATCAGACCACGGTTTGTCCAGCTTCAAAAAATGACCGCGTAGAAGAGACACTCTAGCGGGACTGAATAGCCAAGACAAATCTGGACCAACCTACCCAGTTAAGATACGATAGGTTAGGATTAGGTCTCCTCTAAGCCTTCGGTAGTGCATTGAATGCATTCCCAAACTAAGTAGACGCTCAGGGTATGTCCGTACCCGTAATCCCTCAACCAACCTAGTACGCACCCGTAAAACTCTCTAGAGCTTCATTTTGTCGCGGACGAGGCAGAGCGGAGAAACCTGGACGCAGTATTCCAGATGAGGCCGAACGAAAGCCGAGAACATTCTCGTAAAAAACGGGAGTTCTGCGCTTTAAAGAAAAGTGTTGAAGAAAACCAAAAGTAAATACAAAACGAGGTCACCAATATCTAGCGAACAAGTGATCAACTAGAAAAATGGTTGTAATCAGAACTCAGTCAGTTTAGGTAAAAACAGTCACTGACCCACGGTAAGCTTCCAACTTTGAAATGGTTCATTAATGTGTAGAGAGCAGGAGGGGAAAGCCTTGTCAGCTCAGTCGATTCCGATTCAGTGCAGGTTGACGCAACTGGCTGCGAAGCGGTATTCCTCTGGGGATCGTCGCCGTTGCAGTGGGAGCAGCATAGTCATGCAGTACTCATCAGATGGCAGTCAAGCAGCCCTTTGAAAGTTTTCTCTGTCGGTGCACCAGAAATCATTTTCGGTAGGCTATTCCAATCATTCACTACACGAACTGATAGGGCAGCCTCTGGACTGACGTGAAGTAATCGGCAGTTGTACAACTTCCACTTATGGCTCCGTGTCAAGCCATCCACGTTGAGCCGAAAGTGCATTTGTGCCTCATTCCCAAGTTCTCCTCTTAGGATCCGTCTGGTGTAGATAAGATCTACACGGCGCCGACGACAACCCATTTGGAATATGTTCGGCTTTCTGAGTCGAAGAGCGTAAGCAAGACCACGAAGCTCCATGACGGATTTCGAGCCATGTATCTGAACTTTTTCTGGCAAGTCGCATTCAGATTTTAAGAGAAAAAGGTAGTTGGAAGCCCATACTCCAATATCGAGCGGATATGTGATGTGAAGAGTTCTGAAAATTGACGGAGTGATACTGAGTACTGAATACTGGTTCGAAGCAGCGAGTAGAGCTTTCTCTTTGTAGCTGCATCATTCGTCGCTCTTGGACATATACTCCTTATCTTCCGTTCCGCTCTCTATATTTTGTCTCTGCAAAGTGTTTGTCAAGTAGCTTCTTAAATTCGGACACTGAGTTCGCCTCTACTATGTGCTGCGGCAGGTCGTTCCAAATATTCACCACTTTGCGTTCGAATTAGAGTTGGTGAGCGACCCGCTTCAAATCCGGTACGATAAGTTTATACCGGTGTCCTCGCGTGCAGCTTGGTGTGCGAAGATGAAGCAGTTGTCTCAACATGGGGTAATCACTCAGATGTAATATCCGGTGCGTCATGATGAGGTCAACCCTCAGTCGACGATAAGCTAGAGTGTACAGCCCTAGTTTCTTACATCTGTCTTCGTATGGCATACCTCTTAATTTGGGAATCAGCCTGGTGGCTACATGCTGCACTCGCTCAAGCTTTTCTACCTCGCCCAGCGGGATGGGGCAATACGCGGGAGAGCCGCACTCTAGCATTGATCGTATTATCAAGACGAAGAGGCAAGTGGCAATCTCTTCGGGCCAAGTGCTGAAGCTGCGCCTGAAGGCCCAAAGCATCCGAAGGCTGTTTTGGTACAGCCTATTCGTGTGGTCCATGGAATTTAGGTCACAGAGTGAGAGTACACCGAGGTCGCGCACGAAAGGCGAGGGATGCAACGGTTGACCAGCCACTGTGTAGGTTCGGCTGTGCTCACACTTACCTAGTCTCATGAAATGCGACTTGGTAGGGTTGATCGGGAGGTTAACCATTGCAGACCATGTTGAGAGGCGGTCGAGGTCCTGCTGAAGTAAATCACAATCATTGAGTGTGCGGATTACTTTCTACACCTTCAAGTCATCTGCGAACAATGCACAAGGTGACTGGAGTAACTGAGGCATATTGTTTACATGGATCAGAAACAAAATCGGCTCCCAGTACAGTGCCTTGGGGCACGCCGCTGCTCGATGGATACCAGTCAGTTAGATGGTTGTCCACCTGGACCCTCCATTTCCGATCAATAAGGAAATTCCTGATCCATTTGTGCAGCAAGCCACCAACACCGCACATCTTCAGCCTGTCGAGGAGCACTGCATGGTTAACCTTGTCAAAAGCCTTACTGAAGTCAAAGTAAATGACGTCGACCGACTGGCCTTCGTTCAGCGCTTGTAACCATTCGTGCCTCGTCAACAGCAGGCTGGTGATGCACGAGCGACCTTTCATGAAACCATACTGTGCGGAGGTCAACAGGTTTTTCGACTCGAGAAGCTGCAGAAGGCTCTTCTTCACGATCTCGAGCGTCTTTGCCAAAACAGCGGTCAGGCAGATCGGTCGGTAGTTATCCACTTTGCGTGGGTTACCATCTTACGGTATAGGCTTCACGACTGAGCATTTCCTGTCGTCCGATAACAGTCCAGTGGATAGTGACCTGTTAAACAGTTCAGTTACAGAAGGCGAGATGATGGCCGATAAGGACTTGAGGAGCAGTGGGTGTATATCATCTGGCCCAGCAGGCTTCGTCCCGTCAAGATTTGCTAGAAGCTTGTGCACATGCTCAATATTGCAGTCCAGGCTGTTAAGTTCGGCTGGAGCGGTACTCGTCGAACTCGTTACAGACACCTGTTCACTTGCAAATACGGAGGCGAAGTACGCCGCCAATGCGGACGCACGATTTGTACTCATCATCATCATCATCATTACACGTTAGCTGGAGGTGGAAAACACCTCAGCTATTGTGCCGCAATACAAAAGACAAGAAAAGGAAAACAGTGGCACGCCCGCTGAGTCCCCAGTAACGGGTGGACATCGTTCCGGAGAGCTAACAGGTGGCTGCCGTAAAAGAGTCACATTATGCCTAACAAGTGAGATCGTGATTGGAGGGGGATGCTAAGCAGGAGGGGGATGGACAAAGGAACTCACAACACAAAGGCCATTGGGGCCGGGTCCAAGCCATATCAGCGAGTGTGTCCAACCAAACGTGTTCACCGTCTTTAGGACCCCAGCCAGGCAGTCGCGATGCACCAACCGACGCCAAATTCGAAGTGAGGATTTTTATATCTCTCGACCAAGTCATCACTTGGCCTCCCCTCCTCCTCTTCCAACCGCACCCACAACGCGCAAACAATGCACGACGCGAGAGTCGGTGTGCTGGCATGCGCAACACGTGGCCCAGCCATCGGAGCCTGGTGCGTGATATAATGGTGCTGAGCGCTTCACTCGCTCTTCCTGCACCAAATACGCGACGTCGAACATGCTCATTGCTCACGCGGTGTTCCCACCAGACGTGAGCTAAGCTGCGAAGGCAGCGATGATCGAATGTGACTAGCCTCTGTATGTCTGTCGACCTGATGGGCCAGGTTTCACAGCCATATAGGAGAGTTGAACGGATGGTTGTGTTCTAAACTCTGCCCTTGAGGGCGAGAGTAATGTCGCGACTGCGCCACAGGTGGCGGAAATTGGCAAAAGCACCTCGAGATATTACTATACGGTTCGTAACCTCACCTTCAATCCCACGGATGCTAATATAGCTGCCCAGGTACTTGAATTCCTGAACGACTTCTAGCAGATCACCACCAAGCGCTGGCGCAGGGATGGGTCCCTGCCAATCTTGGAGAAGCACTTTACGTTTCGATGGAACAAAGCATAGCCCAAAACGATTGATAGCCAGTGCTAATCGATCCAGTGCTGTTTGGCGTGTTTGGGAGCTTCACAGATTAGGGAAATATCGTCTGCATATTCCAAGTCAAAAAGTCGCTCACCAGGAAGTAGCTCCACACCTAAGTCGTGTCCAGCGAACGCTGTTACTATGACTTCATCAATAGCGAAGTTTAAGAGGAAAGGTGACAGCGGGCATCCTTGTCTCACCGCTGGTGATACTGAAGGGTGGCGACAGTTTGCCATAAACCCTCAATGTGCCCGAACTATGCGCGTACAGCGCTTTGATAATGTTCACATATTTATCAGGCACACCTTTCCTCAGCAGACAGTCCCAAAGGGTACATCGATCGACTGAGTCGAAGGCACCTTTTATGTCAAGAAACACGACAATGGTGGGTCGCCAATAAACATGGCGGTGCTCCAACACTTGACGCAATGTGACGATGTGGTCGATGCAGCCCCGACCTCGACGAAATCCGGCTTGCTCTTCACGAAGCTGGCTTTCATGACTGCCAGTCAGTCTGTGGAGAATGACAGAGTCAAGCAATTTAGAGGCAATCGAAATCAGACTGATCCCTCTATGATTGCCGCATTCCAAACGGGAGTTTCCCTTGAAAATTGGGACAATGACGGAGCGGTTCCAGTCTGTCGGGACTGCCTCCTGCTCCCAAAGTGTTACTAGCAACTCGTGTAGATCATCTACTAGAGCAGAAGAGGGCTGAGGGAATTCTATCCGCCCCTGCGGCCTTATGCAATTTCAACAGCCTGATCTCACGTTCGACTTCTGCGGGTGAGGGCGGATCCAAGGAGACGGCCCAAGGAGAAGGGCGCTCAATACCCGAAGAAGAAAGCGATAACTCAGGTTGGTTAAATTGCCTTGCAAAGTGTTCAGCTTAACGTTCCAAGCGTTTTGACAGGCTGTGGATCGGCTGCCCACTCTCGTCGCGTATGTACTCGCTAACACCAGGTCTCCTGCTGCCTGTTTCCCGTATCAGACGGAATAACTTACGATGATTACCAACGGCAGCGGCTGTTTCCATCTCAGAGGCACGATGAGACCACCAGGTTTCGCGTTCCTTCTTTAGGCCAGCACGTAGTTTTGCCCTGAAATTTTTGCGAGCCTCATTGTATTCGCTTCCAGCCGGAATACGTCGGCGAACATCCATAAGTTCCAGAGACTGTGTAGAGACCCAATGTCCGGTGTGGCAATTTGCTTTGCCACATGAAGACATGTCTGCTAACAGCAACGCTTGACGAATATGCGACCAGTGATCTTCAACGGTGTTTAGTGGGCGCTGACAGCGCAGATGTCAGCGCACTTTGGTACACATTCAGAACATCTGGCTTCGCCAGCTGGCTGGTGTCAATCCGTTCACATCGACGTTGTGGACGTCCACCGAAAAGCACCAGGAACTCAGCACAGACAAGTGCGTGGTCAGAGTCCACGCTCGTGCTCCAAATCGAGCGACAGTTTTGGACACAGCCTCTCCAGCGGTAACTGATCGCGATATGATCGATTTGCGTCCATGACTGGCCCGAGGCTGGTGGCCGCCAAGTCACGCTTCTGCAGGTTCTGTGTCGATAGTGCTCGCGAGAAAAAGGCGAGGATCTTCACACAACTGCAGCAATCGCTCACCATCATCATTACGGGAGCCTACACCATGTTGGCCGCCCAGATGAAGGTCATCAGAGGACAACTTTCCGACTTGGACGTTTAGATCGCTAGCCAACACCACAGTATCCGTGCTTCTTCTGTAACGAAGAAGCTCGTGAAGTTGCTGATAGAAATCACCTTTTACCGAATCAGTGCTACAGTTTGTAGGGGCGTAGGCCGCAAGGACAAACAGGCACCACTTGTTCCCGCGCAACTTCGTAGCACGGAACGAACCAGCTAATCAGGGCGCACATCCTACTGTTTACTGGGATTCAATCAATCAGGGCAGCTTCAGCCCGGGGACTCAAAATAATGCCGACGCCAGCTTGACCGGCATTTGAAGCTGCATCATCGCCAGATAGGCGCAATGAGAATGTGCCGCCAGTGTAACATGCGGGGGATCTCAGGGTAAGCACGGAGCTCGAACCTTGCAGGCGGGTTTCTGATAAACAGCAAATATCGATCGATATGGTCTCTAGTGTGCGGGCAAATGCTGCCTGTTGGCCAATCCGCAGCAAAGTGGGTACGTTGAGGCATGCAAGTCTTAGAGAGACACGAGGACTCCAAAGGTAAACAGATGAACTGACGCTGTCTGCTTGGTTGAACATGGACTTGTCAACTGGATTGGAGCGAGGCCCTGCGATTGTGTGTGAATTGAAATCAGAAGACAAGCGACTACTGAAGTAAGCTGGGGGAGGGCCAAGAATTGGGGGATTAAAAATGGGGGATATAAGTAAGGTTGGAGCGGGACGATAAGGATGAAGAAGCGCAAGAAGGGGTATAAGAAGACGGGAAGGCCTGAGCAATAGCATCCATACCCCTATCCACCGTGCTCGATGCAGCAGATAGGGCGCCGTTTATTATCCTCTGTGACGGCCATAGCATCAAGAAATTGTTGTAGGAAAGGTTCGTTGTATTGCGTGGGCAGAATACTGTCAGGTTGCCCAGGCCTAGACAGGAGAACGATTAGGGTTCTCAACCAAATCCTTTGGTTCAAAAACTTTATCGCAAGGCAGCGGGTTTTGGCACTGGACTACAGAGCCCGTTTTATGAAATGAGGAGGTTAGGGGCTGTCCATCTGAGTCTTCTAACACTAGGACATTGGCTACAGGCCTCAGGCGCCGCTTCACGTATGCGGAGAACCCCTTGAGAGCAGTTTTTGAGGCGGTTGCAAGCTCCTCTTCGAAGCTTCTGCGTTTTCTTGTCTTCGCGTTGTTGCAGCGATTTCGCTGTACCTTGTACGCCTTGTAGTCCTCATCAGAGCCAGAAAACACGACTTTATTCCATAGTCTGCGTCGTCGTCGGGCCAGTTTGTTGTACTCTTTACCGAACCAATGTGGTTTGACTGGCCCAAGTCTCTGAAATTTGAGGGGTACAAATCGGGCACACAACTATTTCACTCCCCCTTTAATAATAGTCCAACAGGTTTCAATAGACGAATGCTGTGGTAAAGACCAGTCTATCTGGCTCGCTGTTCGAATGAGGCCATTAAAGTCCGCCTTCCAATAGTTGAAGGCTGACTTCAGTGGGAGAGAATACGGCAGCGGTTGTTCCAAGCTGCGTATGATCATCGAGTGGTCGCTCGCTCCCAGAGGCTCTAAGACTTGGATGTTATGCACACGCTGCTCACAGCTAGTCAAAAGCAGGTCTAAGCACGATGGAGTCGCGCGCGTAGTAATGTGTGTCGGTTGGTTGATGTGCTGTGTGGCCCCGGTTTCAAATAGCAACTCCGTAAACTTCCTCTCGACTTCACAGTGGCCGGAGAGAAGTTCAGCCTCACACAAACTGTACTCGGGGCAAGTTGAAATCGCCCAAGAGTAGGAATATCTGACGACTCATGTGGTTGCGAACATGCGGCAACCAGTCCAAACAGCGGCTAAGTGGACTGCGATATACCACGTCCACGAGCAACTCGCAGCGTCTGAGGTGAATCGAACATCATAACTGCTCACTTAGACCATCAGCGCTTTGGTAGGCGACCACTAGTCACCCACACAAGGAAGACTTTATGTAAAGTAGTACGCCACCGCGATCATTTGATGGTCTATCACAGCGGAAGCATGAGTAGCCGCTGATTTCCACTTCTTGGGCGGATACCTCGGAGTTTAACCATGTCTCAGTAAGGCCTAATACGTCTGGTCGCTGAGAGCTTACAAAATCGTACAGCACATCGTGCTTGTTCATCAGACTGCACACGTTAGTAGAGCGCGGTAGGAACCGCTGGGCGCGCCTGAAGCATTAGAAACCTGTTGATCTGGATTCGTGGAGGAATCCGGGCAACTACCCGAAAATTTACAATACGGAGATTTTTCTCCATCCTTCGTGCGTCGCTTTAGTTCAATCATAGCAGACTTGAGTTTCTCCCTGTCTGCCGGGTCCAAGTCAGCACGCACGTGGATCTTTAGACCCTGCAGCCTATTAAGACGGGACAATAGTAACTTGGGACTTACCTCTACGACAAAAGTCACCTTCATAGGTCGACTTTTGCCCTCCATTCTCTTTCCTAAACGGGCGATCTGCTGCACTTTGAGCCCGTTCTCATTTACATCGAGTAGTCTATTAATCAATGATTGCAAAAGCTCGACGTCATGTTCATAGCGCATCTGAGGATTGGAATCATCTGATTCAGGTGCGTGAAAGACCATGAGGCTACGGCGCCTTACGTCTCTAGACATTACCCTTGGTTTCTTCGGTGTTTGCACTTTCCATTCGTTATCCACGATTTGCTTATTGCAAATTGGAGCTTTAGTGTCAATAGAACACATTGTAGAGCTTGAGGGAGAGCCTGACGGAACGTTAGTACCTTGCTTCCGCGATGGATGCGATGTTGTACTAGGCGTTGGCTGCTTCCCTGACTGTGGTGTAGTACTAGTCGAGCTGGGCATTTTAGAGCACTTCGTTGTACTGATCCGAAAGTTAGACTTGTCGGTTCTATGCTGCACATATTTAGGCTGGCACTGTTTACAAATCGTCTTCAAAAATTCGTTCTGAATGCCCTGAATTACACAAAATTGGTCTACAGTCAGACCAACGCACGAAATATGAAGCTTTACACTGCAGAGACTGCATGGAATCGCATTTGCTCGATGACCAACGACTTTGCAGCAAATACCACAAGGTGACTTCTTTGTCATTTAAAAATGGCCTCCGTAGAACTCCCAGCATCCTGTTTGCGGCCCCGACCTTTCTCAGGGTGCCTTGGGAAGTTTTAAAGTCATATGACACGACAATCCCCAGATCCTTCTCGTACAGAACATTCTTGAGAACATACCCATCAATGTGGTATACACCGAATGAATCCGGGTTACCAATCGGAAGAACAGCACATTTGTCGTAGTTGACGGGTAGTTTCCACTTGCAGCTGGTCGAGCGCCGTTTGCAGTCTGTCCGCGTCCTCAAGACTAGATACTTCTGACCATAGCTTGAGATCATCAGCGTAGACTGAGCAGTAGATTTGTAGAGCTGCAGGGAGATCATTAATGTAGAGCTTGAGAAGTTCCGACCCAAGGACAGAGCCTTGTGGGACTCCGTTAGGCATAGACACAGAGTCAGACAGCATTTGGTTCACCACTTGAAGAGTTCGATCTTTCAAGTAGTCCGCAACCCATGCAAGGACGTTCCCGGTGAAAACAATTCCCTGGAATTTGAACAGAATTCGTTTGGGTGGGACTTTGTCAATGTTGATAACATCTAGGTGTCTCCGGTCATCTACCGTTTTGACCCATGCTTATCTGGCAACCAGCAGGTTAGAGATGCAGGATCGAGCCCTGTGGAATCCTTGCTGAGCGGGGGAGATGACGCACAAACCTTCGCAGTGGGTTTGGAGGGTGCGCTTGACGATCCGTTCCATGAGCCTGTAGATCAGACATCAGGCATATCGGTTGATGGTTTGCAGGATCGTGCCGGTTCCCATCTTGGTACTTAGGCATTACAATCCCTACTTTCCAGTCAGGTTGTAAGAACCGGTGGCAGGCGGTAATTGTTTATTACTAAGGTGGCTTATACTAGGTGTGTTCGTTCATACATTGGATGCGTCCGCTCAT
>CALYDF020008933.1:0-11189 GCA_944474145.2 Dicrocoelium dendriticum
AACAGAAGTACGAAAGTAATAAGAGCGTCAAGAAGCAAAACGTAATAGTTTTAATAATTCAATAAGGCGAATAAGCTAAGATGTGAAGGGGAATGTTAAGAATTGAAGGCCAAGAGCGTCAAGTCGGTGTTCGAAATCTCTCACCGTTGGTGCTAATACCACGTTCTCGGGAAGTTCATTCCAGGAATCCATCACTCGGCGTGATAAACGAAAGTCCGCCCGGACTCCATTCGATCGAGGTTTGTGTAGCTTCAGCGAGTGACCTCGGAGCGATGAAAGCCGAGCCGGTTGGAAAAGCCCAGATAAATCGGGTCCGACTTTACCGGTAAGTATGCGATAGGTCAGGACTAGGTCACCTCGATGGTGGCGATAATGCATTGAGAACATTCCCAGCGCAAGTAGTCTTTCTGGGTAAGAATGGGTCCGTAGTCGATGAACCGTTTTGGTTCCAACTCTCAACACTCTCTCCACTGACATCCTGCTCCTGACTAAGCAAGGTGGACAAGCCTGGATGCAGTATTCCAAGTGTGGCCTGACAAATGCTGAGAATAACCGAACAAACATAGCGCCCGTGATGGTCCCTAATGCATTGCGGATCATCGACAACATTCTGAAACCCTTGCACGTAGCTTTCCTCAAGTTCTCATTGGATTTAAGTTCCGAAGACAACGTGACCCCTAGGTCTACCAATTGGGAAACATAGTGTAGTTCATTACCGCCAAGCAAATAACGCGTTTGGGAGCCATTTGGCCCTAATCGTAGGATGAAACACTTTGCGTAATTTATGGGCAACCGCCACAGAGCAGCCCAGTCCCAAAATTTATCGAGGGCCCGTTGCAGAGTCTGGGGTCCATCGAGGTCAGACACTGTGTAGCAAAACCTTAGGTCATCTACAAACATGAGAGATGGTACCTCTAGCAGTTCGGGCAGGTCATTGACATACAAAGAAAATAACAACGGGCCAGACACCGAACCCTGAGGGACCCTACTGAGGATTGACTGACGGAAAGACAGACTAGATCCCACACGAACACACATCTATCTCCCCTCCAGCAACGTGGTGATCCATTGTAGTGCACGCCCTGATATTCCATAGGACCGAAGCTTCAAGGAGAGGCGAGAATATGACACAGTGTCAAACGACTTGGAGAAGTCACTAAACCCTACATCTACTGCATGACCCGGATCCAAAGCATCCGCCCAACATTCGCGTGCAACTAGCAAATTAGTCATTCAGGAATAACCCTTGCGAAAGCCGTGTTGAAGTGGACTGAGCAGACCAAACTCCCGCAGGTGGTTTACATGCATATCCCTGACCGAATTCTCCAATACCTTGACCAGTACGCTTGTCAAACTTACGGTCTGTAATTGGCAGGGTAATGCTTGTCGCCCTGCTTAAATATCGGGCAGACGATATTATCCTTCCTGTCCTTAGGAAAGGAGCAGCTGCGAAGCGACAACTGAAACAAACGCGTCGCTTAGCCACATAGCTCGCTTGCGAGTTCGTACAAAAGCTTAGGGTAAATATCATTCATCCCAGCGGATTTAGCAAGATCTAGCCCCTGCAGAAGATGGAGAACTTGTGCCTCTGCAATTGAGACGTGTGTTAAACAGGAATTCTGTGGGACTCTAATGGCTACGTCAACATGCGGTAATCGCTCATCCCGAACAAAAATCCCGGCATACTGCGCACTTAGTAGACATGCTTTTCGAGATCAGTGTTGGCAGTGCCACCGTCACTGCCTAATAACACTAGAATAGATGAGCCAACGTTACTACGCCTTTTGACGTAGGCGAAGAATCGTTTTGGATTTGAAGAGGCTGTTAGCCGGTTCCATCTCATAGCTAAGTCTAGTAGCTCGTAAATGACTCTTGCAAGCATTCCCCGCTTCACGATTACGCCAGAAAGTACATTCCGAGAGAAACGTCCGGTAGATCCGCCAACATCTTGCCCGTCTATTCATTAGCTGGTATGCGACTGAGTCCAACCATGGTGGCTTCGCTTTGGTAATCTTCTTCACCGAAAAAGGAATGTGGGGGTGAAATATATTAAAGAGGAATGACTTAAACGTATCCCAAGCTGTCTGTATATCATCATTCGACAAGATGGTTCATGTTAAACTTACTGCCTTGGCTCTAATAGACGGAAAGTCGGCGTGCCAAATGTTCGAAGTCCGGAGCCGGTGTGAATCGTAGTCTCTAATGAGAGCACAATTGGATGACAAACACGTATGGTCACTGTCTTCCAGGTCACTCACAAAGGGAACCGACTTTGCACAAACTAGGTCCAAGAGAGAAGGAGCATGACCCACCATGTACCTGGTGGGTCAATCGACAAATTGGCCTAAGGGTACTTCCAGTGTCAAGTCAACAAGCTCGGCAGTCAACCTTGTTGTCGCTGCCTCATAAGATAGGTCATGCCAATTTACTTCAGGGACGTTGAAGTCCCCATTATCAAGCATCTGTTCGCAGAGGGTGTTCGGATGAAGCCATTGAAACTCCTAGAAGCACTATCAGGGCTCCTATACATCAACACGACTTTAAATTGTTTTGATTCAGTACAGACTTCAACTGCAAGAGCTACAACCGTTTTATCAACTGCGTTAAAGGTATGTGTTTTTGAGGTTTTTACACCACATCTGATATATAATGTGACTCCACCTCCGCGGCGATCAGATGGGCGGTCAGATCTCAGTATTGCCTAGCGCGGAACGTTTAACTCACTGTCCATGACGTCAGAAGACGACCACGTTTCAGTGAACGTGAGAACGTGAGTCAGGATAGGAGTGGTCTATTATGGCATTTTGTTTCGCAGGCTACGCACATTACTGAGAACTATGTGGAAACGTTTGGTATGGAGAGCTCCGGGTCGTGTGCTACCAGAATGGGCTCTGGAGGGGGCGGAAGTGGACCGTCGGCTCACCACCCGAAAACCCACCAAACATAAACCTTTCTCACCAGCCTCACGACGCGCTTTAAGATTTTTGCTGGCTTCCTTAAGTTTTATCCTATCTGCTAAAGATAGGTGCGACTGTGTACACATTCCGTAACCCTTTAGTGTAAAGACAAGGCGCAAAAGAGCTTGGCGCTCCTCCGGCGTAGACAGGACCACACGTAATAGACGAGGTCTATTTTAGTACCATCACCCATATGTTTCCAAAAAGCCTCGCTATCTGCAATGATTAGTATTTTTACCTAGTAGTATTTTACATGGTGTTGTACATTTGCTTGAGGTGAGACACAGGACATACCTAGACGCCTCCACTGCTAATTGGTCCAAAGCGCTCTGAACGGCAGGTAGATCGTCTCCATGCAAAGCCATAACATCGGCGTTGTCCACGTCCGCTACTCTGTCAACTCGGAGAAGCTCAAGATCAAAGATTTTAGGGTCTTCCAATGTTTGTTGGATAACACTGTCAAAGGCAAACGCGAAGAGGAAGGGGAAAAGAGGACAAGCTTGGCAAAGGCCGCTGGAGACAGGAAAAGAAATGGAAAGCGGGCTGTAAGCTCGGACTTTGCCCGAGGTGTGAATGTAGATATGCTTCAGGATGGTTACAAACTTGGCGGGTACACTTTTCGTCAGTAAAATAAATAAGTGTGACGGCTACTTTATCTGTGTTCATCAGTTTTGTAGAAAGACCCGCTGGGGAAATATGTTGTCTTTCAAACTAGTATGGAACTCGGGTACTGGAAGTGACGATAATCACAATCAATCACCTGGAATACTACATATTCGGAAGCGCAAATATATTTTGACCCAACGTATATTGTAATAACCAGCAGAAACTTAGAGTAGGTCAGCAAGAGCACGGAGCACCGTGCGTGCTTCTGGTTCATTTAACTTATTTCTCTATTCTCTCTGTCTTCACGCAGCGTTTTCAATGTACGCTCATTCGAACCGGGTTTACCAGCCCTACACAATGATCCATCATCCTTGGAAATATCTTCTATGATTAGAGTCCGTGCCATCAGCAACCGTTTTCACTAGAATCCGTGATTAAGCGCAAGCGGATAACTCAGTCACATTCAGCCGATTGTTTTTTCTTGTGCCACCATTCGGTACAGCTCGAAAAGCCTAAACTTATCCCATCCGGTGCTTCTCAGCACAATTGTGAAAGAATTAGTGATCTCTCAATCGATGTTCAGATTCAGTTAGCAAGTTATAGTCACTCGCCATTCCACGTAACCTTGTCAGCCAGTGCGCCTGCAAAACACATCACACGGACCGTGCGACCACGCTGACCGCTCACTTGACCTTGCAACCACCACGCTCGTCCGACAGATGTGTGCCGCTCTCAAAGCTGGAAAAGTACAGAACGTTAACCAATCCACTGGGTCAGGTAATGACACTACGTTGAACGGCAGAAATGCAAATCCGAAAAGGCTCAAAGCGAAAGGCATTTGCGGGTTAGGAGAATGTCATCCAGTAGTTGGTATCGCTCTAGCTTGCTCACACTGTTTGGAATGGTATCATCCGAAATGTGCAAATGTGTCCCAACAACAGGTACGAGAGCAAAATAGCTCCAAACTGCACTTTGGTTCCGTACTGCGTGCTCCACCATCCTACTCGTTAAGCTTTTACTTATCCTAGCTCAGAAGTGCAACCGGTTAACCACAGAATCCGAGCAGAGGATAAACGATAAAATTACTCTAGTAGAAGCATGCACCACGGAAGCGCAGCGGCTTCTATGCAGCGGAATGCTGCACAATCCACTTCCCCTGAACCGCAATCAACCACGACCCCATCTCCGTTGTCTTCTCCAACGCCGGGCAAAAACTGACCACACCTACGATAGTCAAACAGTACTCATTGCAAAGAAAACCAGGCATCACTCGAAATGTCTGGTTAAACAAGTTCCACTAGACTTGACAGCTAGCATTAACAAGCATGAAGCAGCCGAACACCAACCGTCGGTTCCTGTAGCTCAAATGTCGGTTGTCGAGACAAAGCCCACCGGAACATCAGTTATCTACGCAGAGATTACCGCAAACGTCCACAGGGATGTCGCCGTTGCGATCTCTTCTGTTGTAAACACAGTTAACGCGAATAGAGGGATAAATAGCAAACAATGAACACTTGTTAGCAGGTTAGGACAAAGGTGTACCCTATCTTGTAGATCAACGAAAAGAGATCCAACAATAGTGTCCAGAACGTTGTATGCTCAAACGTCCTTTAATCTACCGCAACTTAACGGACGACCAAGACCAATGAAACTCATAGTGCGTGCTGATGAGTGTCCAAGCCAAGTCCACAAACCAATTACAAATTACTCGTCATCCGAACTCGCCACAAAATGGAAACCCCAGACATACTCGAGTAACACTAGAATACTCCACCGACGTAGAAAACGTTCTGCTCTCCGCAAGCGCGCTAAAACACGGATCATGTGGGATACGCACCTATCCTGATGTCCCTTGGGGCTCGCGATAATAAAAAAGAAACTCCGAAGAGGGACACAGACAGCAAAACAACCTAAACACAATCTTTTGCAAATAGCGTGCCGGGACATACTTCTAACGATGTTCAAGAGACCGAAAAGCAGGATTTAGTACGTGGTGGCTATTCGCGAAACACTCTCTTTGGATAATATTTTGGCGCTCTCTAACCAAATTATAGAGGATGCGGCCCTGGAATCCTAAAACTTGTGGTTCACTCAGAGCAACAAGTAACGGACGTTTTGGATCGACGGCGGAGAATTCAGAAACCTCTTCCTTCTGAACTTCAGTTAAAGGAAGCAGAAACTTTGCACAGCCCAAATATTAAAGCACTTGGAGCAGCAAGCATACCGACTCATGCACAGAAGTCGCTGTTTTACGCAGTGTTTTCTGGTGGGCAACACCCAATTTCTATCTGCTTTGAGTACGGTCCCAGTGATCGCCGTGACTAAGGCTCACTTCAATGTGAACCACAGTCCACTATACTGAGATTGCGCGTCGCAATCCAATCACACAATGTGTAGTCCAAACTTGACCCTCCAATTAGTCATTACCGTTGTGACAAATAGGGTTGCCCACCGTGACCCGGTAGCCAAAGGGGTAGTGGTGTGGGCTACTATTCCAATGGTCGCGGCATCGAGGCCTGCTGTCTCCACCTGATGAGATGAAATTACATCGAAACGCGTCGTGGTTGTGCAGTGTTTTCTGGTGGGCAACACCCAATTTCTATCTGCTTTGAGTACGGTCCCAGTGATCGCCGTGACTAAGGCTCACTTCAATGTGAACCACAGTCCACTATACTGAGATTGCGCGTCGCAATCCAATCACACAACGTGTAGTCCAAACTTGACCCTCCAATTAGTCATTACCGTTGTGACAAATAGGGTTGCCCACCGTGACCCGGTAGCCAAAGGGGTAGTGGTGTGGGCTACTATTCCAATGGTCGCGGCATCGAGGCCTGCTGTCTCCACCTGATGAGATGAAATTACATCGAAACGCGTCGTGGTTGTGCAGTGTTTTCTGGTGGGCAACACCCAATTTCTATCTGCTTTGAGTACGGTCCCAGTGATCGCCGTGACTAAGGCTTACTTCAATGTGAACCACAGTCCACTATACTGAGATTGCGCGTCGCAATCCAATCACACAACGTGTATTGCAAACTTGACCCTCCAATTAACTTGACTTTACTTTAATTGACTCTGACGTAGTTCTAAGCGAATAACGGGACGCACCATAGCCGAATGAAGTTGCAATCGAGGTATCATTAGCCCATCATAAAAATGAGTAACTGCCGACCTCCCATCAGTCGGCTTTCTCTCGCACGTGACCCCTTCATCCCTCTGTGGGATCCTAGAGACCGAGAAACTGGCCTATTTGTATACGAATAGTCTGGGTCTTTTTAATAAACTTGCCGAGCTGAAAGATCGCCAAGCCTCCTGGTCATATAATGTCACTGGTATCACTGAGACGTGGTTGCACACGTGAATGATGGACGCTGAAGTTTCGCCACTGTGCAGGTCACTGATCTGGAACGATAGGCTCACAAAAGGATGAGGGGTAATCCTGTATTACCGAAGCGACTTACAGTGCGAAGCTGTGGAGAACTCAGACTTGCCGTTCCCCGACTCTCTATGGTGCCGCTTGCAGTTAAAAGGCAGGGAAGCTTGCCTTATTATCTTGGTGTAGGGCCCCCTAACTCTACACCCGAAACCGACTGCCACCTAGCGGCTGTTTTAAGAGGCAGTTTACAACGAAAGTACACTTACCTACTTATCATGGGCCATTTCAACGTATACTGTGTACAAACTCCTGCCACGATCAGAGAAGGATTTAAAGCCGATCTACAAGATTTCTTGACCACTGGTCCTCTTTACAATCACAGCATTTTGCTCGCTCGGTTCAGAACAGGTAACAGGCCACGTGTGCCGGACCTTGTGCTTACCAACGAGGAGCATACGATTGATGCGTTAGTTTTAGTTTGCTCGTTGGTCACAGTGATCACTCAGTCATCAGTTTCTATTTTGTCTGCTATGCAGAATATTGGAATGAGTACGATAAGACTCCGAACCATCACCAGCTGCAATCGATTAGCCCAACTTGTCAGCGCTACAACTTGGTCGTTCTTTGCCGACGAACACCCGGAAGTCGCCTGGCTCTAGTTGGTCAACAAATTCAGTCAGCTGATTTCAGAGGCTTCAGAGATAAGAGTTTGCAACAAGTGTACATCAGTTTCTTTAGTTAGGAGCAGAATTAGAAGATAGATGACAGTACGCAACGCAGCATGGCGAGTGTACAGAGAAGCTCCAGCACCAGAAACTTGGGACAACTAAGTAGCCCAACATAGCCACCATACTCAACTGCTCAGAGGAGACAAAACATCCTATCAGTAGAATATTGCAAAAACCTTCAGTGCTAACCAAAAACTGCTGTACAAGCATGTCAATAGCCTACGAAAGATGAGGCAAGGATTTCCTCCATTTAGGATGGCTGATGACCCAACAAGAACGGCTGTGGAAGCAGCAAACGCGCTGCGAATGCAATATGCCACTACGTTTCAGAGGGTCTTGTCTCCAAGCGATCTTCCAACCTTTGTCGTCCCCTCGCCAGGACAAACTCACATCACTTCTACCACGGATGCTGTATTGTAAAAGCAGACGTCAGTACGCAAGCACAGCTCACCGGGTGTCTACACCATTCGTCAAGCGCCATGGAAGCAACAGCAAGCCAACTGGCAGGACCTTGACCTCAGCATTTATAAATAAATAAATAACCGTTTTATTTTTCGACAGTGTGAGGAGCAGACCAATTGGGTGGTCTTACTGACTTGTACAACGTGATCGCATAAGAAAGTTAATTTTACATGTTTTGCACAATGGTTCGGATATTGGTTTTTTGAAGTGAGTAGCAGTTTGAAAGCATTAGATAGATTACGAAACTGGGAACAATAATGAATGTAGATTTCACGGAAAGTTCAAGTAAAGTATTACGGCCATCCATGGAATTGTCCCCAGGGAACTTGATTTCATGTAGGGTATTCCCTCGATGGGTTTCATCCGCACTTCCATGTTCCAACTGGTTTTGTGCCGGTGTGGCAAAATGGTAAATAGACCATCAGGTGGGTCTCAAATGTTTTTTTCGTTGGGCTGTTTTATGCACGGATTATGAGCGATGAAGACTCAACCCGTTCCGTCATACGGATTAATCGAGTATGGCACATTTTTGCTTTAAGCCGGCGCTGCTTAGACCAGAATCAAGTTCCCGCTATGCGGAAGTTTGAAATAAAAAGCCCGATTCACAAAGGTGAAATCAGAACTGATCCCTCCATTTACCGCCCAGTATTCCTTCTGTCTATACTCTCCAAGGTCATGAAATCCATAGTTGCAGAGGAACTGATGAGCTATCTGGAAAACTGTAACATCATCACACCTGCGCAGCACGGTTTCCGTCGACAGCGTTCATGTACAACGAATTTACTAATCGCACGCAATAGTTGGACCGAGGCAGCTGACGCTGAAGAAAGCGTTGATGTGGTCTACCTGGATTTTTCCAAGGTTTTCGATCGTCTGGACCATCGGATACTACTCTCCAAGCGCCGGCATTACGGGATTGGCAACCCTCTTTTAAGCTGGATTGCCAACTTTCCACTTTAACGGCAATTAGTGGTCAGAGTTCGAAACTCTATATCGAAACCCATACAAGTCGAGTGTGGTCGGCCGCAAGTCTCAGTTCTAGGTCCACGATAGTTTTTGGTGTGTATTAATGACCACGCACAGAGAATCTCTTCAAACTTCCTAATGTTTGCCGACGATATCAAGATCTGCCGCAGGATCCAGGCGAACGCCGACCAGCATCTGCTCTAGAGTGACATAGATACGGTGTATCAATGGGCAAGTTAAACCTTAATGCATTTCAACGTCAGTAAATGCAATGTGCTTACCATCCGACATCAGAGCAGTTACTCATACCGGCTCGGAACGAATATACTACAACAACCAAGTCTCGAACGTGACTTGGGTGTCCTAGTTCTAGATGACTTGAGTTGCTCCAGGCAATCCGAAATGACCTCGAAGACTGGAGACCAACACGTCGGGCTGTTGCCACGGGCGTTTGGACAAGTAAACAACTCCATATTGCGACAAATGCTCCGTGTGTACGTTCGCCCCCATGTCGAATACGCAATTGAAGCCTGGCTTCAGTGGCTGAAACACGATCTTAATGCACTGGAACAGCCACAACAGCGGGCATCTAAGAACGTAAATAGAATGCGCAATCCTTCATACGAACAGAGGCTGCAACGATTGAGGATATTCAGTGGAAGCTATCGCAGACTACGGGGTGACCTGATTATGGCGTACTTGTTGCTGCTAGACCCACATCATGTGTACCGACCATTACTGGGACTCAGCACCAATACAACTCTGAGTAGCCACTCACTGAAACTCGCTGTACAGTGTAGCCGCTTGAAGTGCCACAGAAATTCCTTTTCCATTCGTGTCTGTCACCCGTGGAATGATCTCCCAGAATCGGTTGTCTATGCACCGACATTAAGAGTATTTAAAACACGGTTGGATGATGCACACAACCACTTACACTTTGTTACTTAGCACTACGTCTCCATCCTACACCTGGAGTTTACCATGGAATTATTTGATTTTAACTGCTGGTGCTCTGATGCTAAGGGGATTGCATGATTACGGCAGAGGAAACGATAAGTCCTTATTTTCATGTTTATAGTACTAACTGTTTTACTATCATTATTAGTGTTATTGTTATGTTGATATCCCCAAGAACTATCGAACAGGAGTTGTCAATCGATGCTTCTTAACCCGTAGAAATTCACTGTTCATCGACTTGCCGGTCAGACAATGGCAAAATGGAACAATGGTTTTCTACGGGTAAATAGCCAATGTCTAATAGAAGGATTATGGTTAAACTTCAAATACATAAAAAATGGTTAGCAAAATTAGGTTTACACCGGTGAACTCACTTAGGTGTACGTAGTATAAGCTGTAAATCCAAAGTAAATCCAGAAGGAATGATTACAAATGAGAGGCTGGTAAAAATCTTATCTCCTTTAGGTATACACATATAGGAGGTGAAAAAGTGGAACGAAATCTGGGAGTTGACCACCAGGGAAATTGGTAACAATTGTGTTTGTCCATGGGTACTAAATGAGTCAAGATGGTACACCGAAAGAAGTGCACGATCAACTCGGGCTCTGAACTCTGCTAACGTGGGAGCACATATAACGGATTTCGATAGGGTATTCCAGTTTCTGCGAACCTGTACCGAAAAGAAATTCTGACGGCATTCCAAACGATTGTGTTGCTGTAACAGCTTGAGATGGTGGCCACACAAATTGCTGTTATAACTGAGCTCTAGCATGTTGCGGCACGTGCGCTCGGAATCACGCAAAATCTGGTCATTTAATAAATGGTCCCCCGCGCAATCACCGATACTGTCCACTGAAGACCCCGAGCACTTGTAGCCTTCGTTCATACAGCAGATTATACAGACCCTAGAAACTGTTGGTTGTCCGGAGTTGGGATATCTCCAAGGCGGTGAGATCTCTCCTCAGGCATCGCTGCCAGACCTGTATTGCTTATTCCACATATAGACGTATTTATGAGCCGGGAAGTTATGGAAAAATTGAAAAGTTGAATCGTCGGAATGCACGCTTCAGGAAGCCCAAATGTTGGATACCCATCATCTATGCCGTTGCAGCATCCAAGGTCGGCCTTGATCAAAACTCT
>CALYDF020008934.1:0-11203 GCA_944474145.2 Dicrocoelium dendriticum
AGTACTCGAACCTCTGGCGAACAGTGACCACTGTTCCATTGTGGCTAGCCTAGAACTGCCGTTACCGCATTACAATCAACTGAAGCCGACATTCAACTGTTTCAAGACGGAATTCAACAGGCTTGTCCAACCGCCAGTCATACTGATTGGACATTAAAACAGGACGTGGTTTTTGTGGACTGTTGGTCATTAATGAAATGGAAGCATAACTTGCTGTGTACTCGGAGTGTTCTCGTAAAGTTTTCAAAAGTCCTACCTGTCAAACCGCATTTGTGTACTAAGGACTGCAAACAGTTAGCGCTACGGCTTCGCAAGCTTTGGGATAGATACATCATTTCGGATTTTAATGATGATTACATGATGTAGAAGCTTCACCGTAACATATGTAGCGCCGCAAAAATCAAAATACGCCAGCAGTTTGAAGAGGAACTAGCGGCCTTGGCCAAAACTAACCCCAAGAGAGTAGTTGCTTACCCGAAACGTCCACTGCAACCTGCGGGCGACCTACTAAAACTAGAGAGCTTGAACAGACACACATTTCAAGCGCGGTGCACGCGGACGTTTTGGCGTGGCACATCCACAACTTATTCTACAGTAACCTGGCGGCTGTTCCAATACCGGCACAGCGTGTGCCATCCTTGTTTGACATCCTACAATGGGATGCAGTCGAAATGTATCAGCTACTTGTTAAATTCGGTAGTGAAAAATCCCCAGACCGGACCGGATTTTGCCTATGAATACTTAAATTCTTACTTAGTGCCAATACACCAGCCTTGACAAACCACTTCGATTAAACACTCTATGAAGGATCTGTCCATAACGACTGGAAATGTTTGATAGTGGTGGTGATCCGAGTAAAGTAGAGAACTATAGACCGATTTGTTTACTTCGATATGGCCCAAAGTTCTCGAGAAGCTTGCAAAAAGCTTGTGCTGTCGTCCTTAGTGTCACGTACGGATGCATTAAGCAGGTTAACACAGGCGACCCCAGACGAAATAGTGGAGGAACCAGTAGAGCTTGTAAATCTAATGCAACACCTTGACACCACTCCATTGACAGGTGACACCATACGTCAGTGGACCGATCGTGACCCAACGCTACCTTCTATAGTGCGATTTACAAAAACCGGCTGGCCTACTACAGTGCCCGTCGATCTTAAACCTTACGCACAACGGAAAATTGAATTGAGCCTTCACGATGGATGCTTGTTTTGAGAATCCCCCCTGATTCCACCGCTAAAGGCACGGCCGTTCATTATAAAGGAACACCACAACGCACATCCAGGCGTAGCCCGAATGAAAGCCTTGGCGCGCGGTTACTGCTGGTGGCTTGGCCTAGATACTGAGATAGAGAACTACGTAAAAACATGTGATTTGTGTCAGCAGTATCAGACAAATAAAGTTCCCGGTCCGGTACACCATTGGCGGTGACCTGGAAAGCCATGGCAGCGCATACATGCGGATTACTTTGGACCCATTAATGGTGTATTTTTCCTGCTGCTAATTGACGCTCATTCGAAATGGATAGATGTTTATCCCGTTTCCCACCCTAGTACAGAGACAACTATCTCCAAAATGCGGTCGTCATTTGCAATATTTGGGATACCGGAGACACTCTGCACAGACAATGGGCCATGTTTCACTAGCAAAGACTTTGAAATATTCATGAATAGCAATGGTGTCCAGCACGTCCGTACAGCTTCATATCTTTCTGCTTCTAGTGGGATAGCGGAAAGGGCGGTGCAGACAATTAAAAGAGGTCTCTCGAAACAAGCACCAGGAACTGTTCAGATGAGGTTAGATCGCTTGCTGTTTGCTTACAGGATAACGCCCTCGGAAGCCACTGGTAAATCACCCGCGGAGATGATGTTTGGCAGAACACTCCGTACCAGACTGGATCTTCTGTTTCCAAATCATAGAGAATAAATGGAGAAGAAACAACACAAGGCTGCCGCATCGCAAAATAACCACGACTCTAGTTAACAGCCGGGTGATCCCGTATACACAAGACTTCCCCACGAGCACTGCTGGCAACCCGCAACCATAATTAATGGTGACTGTACCCAAGCAGATCTTGAATTAAATGGTCGAATAGTTCGGCGACACTCAGATCATATACGCTCACGTTTTGTTGGGACAACAGCAGATGAACGTCTGGGTGAATCAGCATCCGTTCAGCAGGAAACGGAAGCAAACCCCCAGGATTCTGTACAATCGTCAGATGCACCAACGCTTCGCAGATCTCAGCGTACGCATAAACCCGTTGACCGGTTCGTGCCAGGAGTATAAACATTTCAAGAGATGTGGGGATGTCACGTACGCGAATGACTTCGATCCGTTTACTCAGCCGTGCGTGGATTGGTTGACACACACACACACCAGCCAGCCAATCATCAGACACACACCCCCGGTCACGCAACGCGAGTTCCGTGAGTCTTGTACCTTCCTCAATTGAATGATAAACCTCCTGCTGTTTAGACGTCTTCTGCTTGCTGGGATTACGTGTCTCGGAAGCGTGCATTACATGCTTAGTGGTACTACGTATTACTTAGAATCGATGGACGTATTGACACCAGCGCAACACGGCTTCACGAAAGAGCGTTCCTGCAAGCCATCAATGGCTACGGGCTCTCAACGGAAGGAAGGTTATTGACGTGGTGTACATCGACTTTAGTAAGGCGGTTGAAGGAGTGAACCACGAGGTATTCCTTCGTTAACTGAGTGCGTACGGAATCGGTAGCACGCTACTTCAGTGATTTCACGACTCTATGGTGGGACGGAAGTTCAGAGTAAATATCCATGACTACCAGACAGACTGGTTTCCTTCGACCAGTGGCGTGCCTCAGGGAACTGTAATTGGGCCAGTATTTTTTCTTATTCATGTCGGTGATCTCCCGCAGCAGCTGAAGTCACCACGTGCCTTGTTTGCCGATGGTTTTGAACATCTGGAGTATCATTGAGAACCAGGATGACTGCGCTCGCCTCTAACATGACTTAGATCCATTGTCAATGTGGTACACTTAAACGCAACACCCTCTCAACGCAAGCAACTCGGAGTTCATCTGTATCACCAGACGTGCAGTCAATTGATCATATACCTTGGACGACCAGTTGCCCTACTTTTACTCATCACTCAGAGACTTTGGAGGGCTCACGCGACATGACGTGGGATTACTGAAAAATACAAAGAAACTGTACCATGCGGAACTTCATATGCTCTCGGTATTATAACGCACTTTCTCCACACGGTCCGAAGAAACCGTCCCTCTCCTTTCACCTTGCTCAACAGACCAATCCTTAAATATGGTGCCTCAGCTTACTATCCGATAACCCAGTGGGAAAACGAAAAGTTATAGAAAATGCAGCACATCGCAACTAGAATACTTCTCAATCTACGAAAGCTTCAGTATGAAAAACCTTGTTAAATGTTCGGACTCTACACATTATCTTACCGCGAACTAAGAATTGAACACATTATAACCCATCGAATACTACACTTCGATCACTACCCCATACTGCGGCCGACATTTCACCTGCAGGAACCCTGTAACACCCGAAGACAGTGATACAGACTCAGGGTCCCCTGCATGAACAATGTGTCACATCAGCTTTGTATATAACAAAGAATATTGAATGTGTGTACTACACTACCAGCATGACTAATAAAGGCAGATTCCGTGAAGTGTTACAAATCACTTATGGAAGGCTATTTCGGAAACCTGTGCTTTTGTGAACTCATGAATACAAATGGAAACAGAAACATCGTATACCCGGAACTAATGAGACCAATAAGAATTCATAACCGAACAAGGAAAAACGATTAACTAACCAAACATTAATGCTGAGGATTAGAAATTAAATATTGATGCAAGTTCATACTTCGATAGATGTACGGAAGATTTTCTACATTCTCTTAAATACAGTCTCAGTCTTTCACACTTATAAGAAAATTATGAGAGAAATAAAACGGAATGCCCCATGGAACACTATGTAAGCCGCCGCCGACTCCAACGCAAATGGCGATATGAAGGCAAGCCGGGTACAGCAATTAACAGAATTGTGTAAGCTAGGCGGTTTCGCAACCGCCGTGCTGCAGCAAAAACATAAAGAGATAAAAGAGAAATATCAGTTAAATACACAAGTTAAAGTAAACTCCATGGCCGGCAGGTCAAGCGAACCACCTCCTCGTGGTTAGGGTTGCACCTGTTCCAGCAAATAGTTCGTAGGCAGTGTTCCATGTCGTGGTGGTACTTGCCTGGCAAGCGTTCTCCCCATATAGAGCCACCAATGCCCGATTAGCAACACGGTGACGTGGCGATCGTGACGCACCACACAATAAAGTCACTGCCCTGTGAATATCCGGATAATAGGTTGGAAAAATTGGCAGGTGTCGATTTGGTGAATAGAATTCACCAAGTGTGCCAACACGGCGCTCTCACAGTTTCGCTCACACCATTGCGTACAGTAGCTGGACAATGCTCACGTATTCTCTCAGACAGCCTCATAGTTTGTGTTTAAGTAGTAAACAAAACTTGACAAGGTAACTTTCAACATGAGGAGGTTGATAAACGTCGCCTACTAACAAGAAAAGCCAAGCCATCCGAAGGCGAAAGCCTCTATGTGTTCAACGCAGAGGGCTGACTTCCTTCACACCAAAGCTCGAGCAAGTACACCTGCCCACAAGCCTCGGATTCTCCAATATTATGTTCATCCGCTACTGGTGGTCTGGCTGGCTGGCCTTTCTTTCGTTTCACGGACACTAGCAATCGGTAATGCCTTAACACAGGCAAAGTGATGAATTGCAACTGCAACAATGCAAGAAGGGGAGGGCGCCTGATAGCGTCTAGCGGCTTTGCAACGTTATGAACTTTACGCGCCTGAGCCAAAACATCCGAACTCTCAAGCTAGTCATGCTCATGACATCAATTTACTGCAGAGCATAATTGGTAGAATTCTTGACTGGGTGAACCTGGGTTGGAGCTGAGACAGCTCATTCGTTTGTGAAACAAAGAGGAGGAGAAGTCTCGGCCACTGCGGGTCAACTTTGCAGTCGACGTGAGTCCGAGTATGGCACTATCCTGCCTCGGTAGGTCAACTCGGTTGAAGATCCATATTCGCCCAGATAAGGATTAGTCGGACAGAAAGATACCGAAATCCTTGACAAGTGTGTTGAAGCGGTTCAACAAAAGTGGGTAAAACCATTCTTGCATCTTAAATTATCTGATAGTTCCCCGGTCCACCGAAGCTGGATCAGCAGGTAGATGACACGTCTTCCGCTTGTCGATTCATCATTCGTCCAGCGCGTTGCATTCATCAATGTTTGTTGTATAATGAACGTACGCGACGATCTAAATAAGTACGTTACTCTTATGGTCCTTACTTGCCAGGACTGACAGAAACCTGGCTAAATACTATCACTGTCATGGAATTCCAGAGTAGTGGCTACTCTAGATCCCGGTGCGAAAGGATCATACAACAAGTACGGTGGTGTAGTATTATGAAGTAGATCCTTGCTGTTCGGGAGACGGTTAAATAGATACCAAAGCAAAGATGCCTTTCGCGGTGTGGTGTGGTGCGTGATTTGACTATAAGAGCTTGAACTGTTTGTAGGTTCAGCCTATTGCAGTCCGATATTTAATAGCTGCGTAAGTTACCGGGACTCAGAAGTTACATGAGCCGGCCCCACCTTCTGCTTATGGGGTGTTTACTATTCTCTCGGGACTGTAACGTTAGGTTAAAGTTATTCCCGGGCACGGTGAAATTGAGGAGCAGTTTGCTGAGGCAATATTCCAGACTTAGAGAACACAAAACTTGTGCCAACTGATGCAGGTTAGATCGCATTTCGCTCCAACGTTCTTGGACCTACTAATAACAAATTGCGAGCAACTTGTATCTGGTTGTCAGGTTCTGGTATTTTGGCAGCTGGAGACCGCACGATGGTTTTAGCCAGCCTAGAGCTGCCGCTGTTCTAAACCCGTCAGCTAGAGCTGTAATACAGTTACTGGTATGAGAACTATAAGGGTCTCAAAGGAGAATATGTCGAAGTGGACTAGTTGATACGGCATGATTAAGCACTTAAAGCTTATTGGGTTGTTATAAAAGATGGTAGGCGGTCGTTGTGCGCTTGTTTGGTACACCACAAATATTTGAAAGCTGGGCCATTAAAGCCACAATTGTTCGACTTAAAGTACGACCATTCACTTCGACTGCGACGAGTATTGTGGAATAAATTCCTCCTATTAAACTCTGTCGCCTATTATGAACCATAACCCAGTCAGCGGTTTCTAACCAACAAAGCAAACGCACAAATGCTTGGCAGTATAAAGAAAAGCCTGCAAATTCGGCGACATCAAATCTCGAGGAGCTTTTTCTTAACGTGAAACAATTCCATCATTAGTAGAACTCCTGGCGAAAACTGACCGTACCTACGAGAGTCGAACAATACTAGTGGCAACGAAAATCAAGCACAACACTAAAGGTCTGGTTAAATAAGTTCCACTAAACCTGACATCTAGCATTAACAAGGTTGTAGCAGCCGAACACCAACACTCGGTACATGTAACCCGAATGACTCTTGTCGAGACGAAACTCACAGAACATCAGTTACCTACGCAGAGATTGTTGCAAATGTCCGACAAATGCTTGGCAGTATAACGAAAAGCCTGCAAATTCGGCGACATCAAATCTCAAGGAGCTTTTTGTTAACGTGAAGCAACGCCTGAGGCCCGCAGGTGATCTAGCAATAGCAGAGTGTTCGGGTGAACATGCTACGATTTCCAGCACTAAACTTGTGTCCGCATTGGCGCCGCAATTCATTTCTGTACTTACGAGTAAAAATATACGTATGCTGAACTATACGTGTGAAGTTTCTACGGAGCTCGACTACCAGGGTTGGGATGTGGAAGATGTCTGCAGTCAACTCGCCAGAGTTTATAGCACAAAACATGCCGGACCCGACGAGCCTCAAAGTGCTAATTCTAAAGTAACTATTGGCTATCAAACTGCTTGCGGTAATTGAGCTGTTTAACGTATAGTTATCCCAAGGTACACCGTCAAGTGACTATAAACGCTCACTAGGTAAGCTCATTCTGATGGGCGGTGACGCAAATAACGTGAACGGTTATCAACATACTTGTCTGATTCCTATTTTTAGCGATAGTGCCCTAGAATCCTGTAAAAATGGGTTTCCTTCAGCTGTTAGAGTAGAAAGACCTCCTAAGGCCAGCAAGACACGGTTTCAAGGCCGTCCTGTATTATTAACCAACTTTTGACGCCTCAAGGAAGATTTCAGGTGTTAAACCGGGGTAAATCAGTAGATGTCAGCTACGTTGGTTTCAGTAAAGCCTATGAGAAAGTAAACCATTAGGTCCTCATCCACAGGCTGAGGATGTGTGGTGTTGGTTGCGCACAGCAACAGTAACTCAGCGACTTCCCAATTGGGAGAAAATGTGGGATACAGGAGAACGTCTAACCATCCGAATAGTGCCCCATCACCAGCAGTACAGCCTAATGCACAGTACTGTGACCAAATTGGTTTCTGACCCACATCACCGAAGTACCTAAGCTTCTTCGGGCGCCTTTTGCATGGTTTGCAGAAGGCTGAATCGTTAGAGGACTATGGATTTCCCTGCGATTATACAGTCTTTAAGTAGGACCACAACAGCCTATTCCAGTGGTCTGCAGACGTGTACCTGCCGGTGGACCGAGTCAAGTCGTTATTATTGAGTCGGATGAAGGATGGCAATGGTCCTACGTAAATCTTAGCCGACCAAACGCTGCACGCCACATGCTCCGCAAACAATCTGGGTGTGATCTCGCGCTGTGATTTAAAGTTCCTCGACAACACAAACAGACTTCAGGAAAACGGGCTATCCTTGTTGTTTGTGCCTAGACGCAGCTTCTGCACTCGGTCTGATGATATTGCAACTCGTCTACTCCGTTCCGTGAAAAAACCGGTACCTGAATGCGGTGCGTCCACTTATTGCTCGATCACAGTCGGTGAGATCCAGATACTGAAACGGGTTCAGCATGTAGCTACCTGGCTCATTCCAAGTCTACGGTGTGGGTCGTAGCAATACCGATGTAAGAGAGTAGGCTGTATGCCCTGCCATACCGCCGCCTTCGGTTTGATCTCATTATGATCAGCAGCTGATGTACCTGTGCCAATTCTCTATTTTGTGGACGCTGCTGCACGTTTACGCAGCAATCAGCACAGTTAAACACCAGTAAAAGTTGTTGGTTGCGGATTTTAAGCGTATCACATACTCAATGCTTTGAGCCTCGAATGCTGAAATATTGCAACAAGTTGCAGGCGACACTAGTCGAGGAGCACTAAGTGGCAACAATTTAGGGTGTCCCTCGGCGCTAAGTTTGGGGAGTACAGGTATGGGAAACGTAGTCCTCTCGGATAAGATAAAGTGCAGTTCTAATACGCTGCCGCCGCAATGCAGCGGCGACGTGATTCCGCTCAGTTACCCGATCAAACCGCGATGGAGTAACAAATATTCATTTCTTCACGTTCTATGAGTTCAGCATCAACATCTACGGTTGACGTGTGTGCTTCTGGTTCACTTGGTTTATGCGTCTCCATCCTCTCTCCATCTTCTCGCAGCTTTGTCGCTGTACGCTCATTTGAACCGGATTTAGCAGCCCTACACAGTGGTTTAGCATACGTGAAAATATCTCCTACAATTAGAGTCCGTGCCATCCCTAACCTTTTTCACGCATCCGTGATTAAGCGCAAGCGGATAACTCAAGCACATTGAGCCGATTGCATTTCTGTGTGAAACCATTCGATACCAAATTTTCGAGCAGCCCGGAAAGCCTAAGTTTATTTCGATCCGGCGTTTCTCAAAACAGTTTTGAAAAAAATTTGTTATCTCTAAACCTGTGTTTAGCGCTGTATTCAGATACAGTTAGCAGGTTCCATTCGTTAGCCATTCCGTTTGACCTTGTCAGCCAGTGCGTCTGCATAACCAATCACACGCATCGCGCGACCACGCCGAGTGCACATTTGACCTTGTCACCACCAAGCTCGCCTGACCGAGGTGTGCCGCTCTCAAAGGTGGAAAAGTACAGAACGCTAACCAACCAACTGGGTCAGGTAACGACACCATGTTGACTGGCAGAAATGTGAATCCGAAAAGGCTAAAAGCGAAAGGCATTTTGGGAATAGGATAATGTCATGGAGTAGTTAACATCGGTCTGGCTTGCTCGCACTGTTTGCAATTGTATCATCCGAAATGTGCAAATGTGCCCAAACAACCGGTGCCGGAGCAAAATAGCCGTTAAGATGCAGTTTGGTTCTGTACTACGTGCTGTACCATCCCACTCCTTAAGTGCTTGCTTATTCTAGCTCAGAATTGCGACCGGTTAACCCAGAAGCAGAGCAGAGGATAAACGGTAACTTTACCTAAATAGAAGCCAGTATGCACCACAGAAGCGTAGCGGCTTCTTAGCAACAGAAAGATGCACAGTCCGCTTTCTTTGAAGTGCAATCAGCCACGTCCCCATATCCGTTGTCTACTCCAACTTTAGTAGAACTCTTGGCGAAAACTGACCGTACCTACGAGAGTCGAACAGTACTAGTGGCGACGAAAATCAGGCACAACACTAAAGGTCTGGTTAAATAAGTTCCACTAAACCTGACATCTAGCATTAACAAGGATGTAGCAGCCGAACACCAGCCCTAGGTACATGTACCTCAAATGTCTCTTGTCGAGACGAAACTCACAGAAGTTCGGTTACAAACGCAGAGACTGTTGCAAATGTCCAACGGAATACTGTTTTTGCGGCCTCTTCTGTTGTAAGCATGGTTAAGGCTAATAGATGGACAAACAGCAAACAATCAACACTTGTCAGCAGCTCAGGACAAACGAGTGCCGTACCTTATAGCGCAACGAAAAATGCATCCAACGGTAGTGCCCGGACTGTTGTATGCTCAAATGTCACTAAATCTACCGTCACCACATTTCGGGATAAGTTATCGGACGACAAAACCAATGAACGTATTGTGTGGGATGCTGAGTGTCAAAATCAAACACATAAACTTAGTAAGACTTATTCATCCTTTAACTTTGCCACAACATAGAGAAGCTAGATTAATTTGTGTAACACTAGAATCCTCCATCCAGGTAAAAAAAACCTATTGCTCACCTCCAGCGCGCTAAAACACCGATGCTGTTGGATACGCACCTATCTTGGTGTCCCTTAGAGAGCGCGACAATCAACAAGAAACACCGAAGAGCGATACCGAAAGCAAGATTGACTAAACGCAATCTTCAAAAACGGTGTGCCAGAACATTTTTCTAACGACGTTAAAGTGACCGGAAAGCACGATTTGGAACAGTGACGTTTCATTCGTAACACAATTGCTTTGGATACTATTGAGGCACTAAAGCTCACTAGGATAGATTTCGCATCAAATTATAGAGGATTTTGCCCTAGAACCATGATACATATGGTTCAGTCAGAGCAACAAGCAACGGATGTTTTGGATCGATGTTGGAGCAATCGGAAAAGTCATCCATCTGAACTTCGGTTAAATGTCTCAGATGCTTTGCGTTGTTCAAGTATTAAATCACCTGAAGCAACAACCTACGGAAGCGTGTACAGAAGCGTAACTTGAATGCTGCTTTAATGCACTTTGACAGATGTCTAAACGAAGATTGGGACACACATTTGGCAAAACAAATTTTAGACGAGGTTCCGTTATCCAATGAGAAAAGCGAGTAACTGCCGACCTCCAATCGGTCGGCATTCTAACAAACTTGACTCCTTCACCTCTCAGTGGGCTCCTAGGGACAGTGCAACTGGTTTGCTTTATACGAATGCTCAGGGTCGTTTTAATAAACTGGCCGAACTGAAAGATCGTCAAACTTCTGGGTGATATGAGGTCATTGGTATAACCGAGACGTGGTTGCACACGGGAATGAAAGGCGCAGAAATTACGCTACCGGGCATGTCGCTGATCCGGAAACATAGGCTCACAAAGTAGGAGGGGTAATCTTGTATTAGCGAAGCGACTTGCAGTGCAATGCCTTAGCGGATTCAGACTCGCAGTTTTCCGACGCGCATTGATGCAGAGACGTTTGTCTTATTGTCTTGCTGTACCGCCTCCCTAACCCCACACTCGAAACCGACTGCCACCTAGCGGCTACTTTAGGATGCAATTTACAACAAAATACGCTTACATAATTATCATA
>CALYDF020008935.1:0-11200 GCA_944474145.2 Dicrocoelium dendriticum
CGCGTTGCGGACAGTGCGATCTAATGCAGCTAGAACAGGTAATACTGATCTTAAGCACTTTACTTCAGTTGTATGCACAACATAGACGACGTTGAACCATTGGAATGCTTGTTGTCCTCTTACTGGTTACAGCAAAGCCTATCTAAGCGCTCGTCTTGATGAGTGTACTTTGTGCTAGGGGTGACGCACGAGTAGCTCAGAACACGCACAGGAATTGAGAGTTGTTCAGCCCCACCAAGGTCAGGCGGATAGTCAGATGGAGGTCGTAAAGCGCAGACTGTCGGATTCTGCGGTCAATCGACTCGCAGTGGTATACACACACCCACACAAAGCGGCAGCGTGTGTTAATCAACCCGCCTTAAGCGGCGATGCAGGTGGAGCGCTGATAAGCGTCCCTAGAGCTGCTCAGTCGATGAGCGGAGCAAAAAGGCTGTAACTTTGTTATGCTGCAACTTGCAGGGATGTTTGCAGGGATGTTTGTAGTTTGTGAGCCCTCAACTTCTTCCGAATGAGACCAACACCTTTTCGGAAAGACCGGTCTGATGTAGCTAAACAAGTGGCATTCGGCAAAGAATATGCCGAAAACTGGGAACTAGAACAAGAGTATAATCCACACAGGTTAGATCCAAGAGTTGGGAAGCACTGAGTAGAGCTCCTCGAACTGGTTCGAACGACCGCACGCACAATATTTTGTGGTGAGAATTGGAGTGGCCACAGAGGGCAACGCGAGAGACGAGTTAAAGTGCGGCCGCACGGTAGGATGTCACAACCGTGTATATCATGGAAGTATTTGATGTTAACTGCGGGTGCTGTGAATCTAAGCTGATTGCAAGACTACGGCAGAGCAACATGTCGGGCTGTTGCGACGGACGTTTGGACAAATAAACAGCTCCATATTTCGACAAATCCTCAGTGCGTATATTCGAACCCATGGGGAATAAGCAATTTAAGCCTGGCATCCATGGCTGAAGCACGAGCTTAATTTCCTGCGGGAGCTTCAAGTCAAAACAAGATTCTCAACAAGACAGCAAATCTTGGACTCTTTTTCTGCTGCGCTTTGTATGATCAACTAATACCTAACCAGCAGAAATATGTTGTGAACTTGTCCAACATACCGCTATGTCACCACCAAATTGAAGCGCTATCGCTGGGTTTCAACTTCTCTGTTCCCCCTGGTAAATGTGACGGCATAGCGATTGAAGCACCGTTTGAACACCTACAAGATCAACTTTCTGGTCTAACTCCGTCAACTGCAGTCGCGAGTAGTTGGTTTAAAGCCAAGACAGTGGACTTGGCTAATCAATTTTGCATCACAGAGGCAGAAAGATCATGTTTTCTCACGAAGGAACATTGTGATTCATTGCAACAATTGGGCCAAAATAAGAATGTTGTGTTGCTGAGACCTCATAAAGGCTCTGGCGTTGTCCTCATGAGTAGAATTGATTGTCATCAAAAGATGCAATCGGTGCTCACGAATGAGGGTAGATTCGTTAGAGATCTGACAGGGAAAGACAGAACGAAAAAAGTAGAGAAGCTGATAGCGCGTGAGCTACGAACACCACGCAAAGAGGGAATAATCGATGCAAAACTATGGTGGAACTCCACCCCCGAGGCTCATGACTTCCATGTATGTATGAATTGCTAAAAATACACAAAGAAGTGGTCGCATTGCGTCTTATTCTTTCAACGGTTGCGGAGCCGCACCAGAAACTGGCACCATGGTTGGTAAAGTGACTCGAGCCTGTACGTGCTGAGCACAGTCTAAAAGACATATTTGACTTCGTTGACAAAGTTCGACACTTGAATGTTCAAGATAAGCACATGATATCATTTGATGTTTGTTCTCTTTTCACGAACGTTCCTTTGGATGGGACATTGAAGATCATAAGTAGGCATGCGGACAAAGATGGCCTGCCTGCATATTGATTGAATACGGTACTCAACATTTGTACGCAAGACGTCCAATTTTGCTTTAATGGGGATATGTATCGTCAACTTGAAGGCGTGGCGCTAGGTAGCCCTCTCGGACCGATTCCAGCTGACATCTTTATGAGTCATTTGGAGAGTATATTATTATAGCGCGATGTCACTGGAGCAACACACTTTTACTCGTGGTATATCGACGATACTTTGGTTATAATTGACAGTGTCTAGCAAGTGAAAGTCCTTTTGGAAACGTTAAACAAATGTCATCCTAACATCAAGTTCAATATGGAAAGTGAATCAGAGGATTCATTTCATTTTCTTGACGTTTCACTTAAAAGAAGAGTAGATGGTTCACACATAAGATCAATTTACTGGAAACCGAGCTGGACCGGACAATACCTACATTACAACAGTTACTGTCCAATTAATTATAAACGATCCCTAGTTCGAACTTGTTTTGTTAGAGCACACCGAATATGCTCTGAAGAATCAACTGAGATTGAATTTCGATACATCGAATTTAACGTACGCAATAACGGCTATCCTACTAAATTCAACACCAGGTATGGCAATGAGGTTTCTAAGAAAGAAACACGAATGGATGTCCCAAAGGAAATTGTCTTCATCACGCTACCATACAAAGGGGAACAGAACGACAAAAGGTTGTGCTATCGATTACGCCAAGCCATAAAATGGTGCTACTACGCAGCTGAGCTCGTGTTGTTACATTCAACCAAGAAGCTGTTCCATGAATCCAACTTGGATAGGCCTCACTCTCAGGTTACTGTCTCATGTGTTTACCAATTCACCTGTACTTGCAGTAGCATGTACATTGGTCGAACCGAGAGAAGGCTATCAACAAGATCATGGAACATGTTCCACGGAACATGGCAAATAGTGGACCTAAACTCCCTACCTGCTCCATCGCTCAGCATCTGCTCGACTGTACCTTATGCGAAAACCCTCGTGATGAATTCAAGGTGATCAGCAGACAAAACAACGAGAACTTGCTTCGTTTCGCTGAAGCCTCGACCGTCCGACGAATGAAACCAAACCATTGCAAACAGGTAGACCTTGTGGCCAGTCTTATATTACCCTGGTAAGGCGCAGGCGATGACCTAGATTTTCTCAGTTTTCTATTGATTTTCCTAGCGACCCCTGTTTCAATTGCATTCCTTTACTCTTTCCATGATTTGTCTGTAAGCAGCTGAATGAGAAGGCACGAAATAATCTGAATTCAGGTTATCCCACATATGTGTTAGGCCGAAGCTTGAGTACTGTACGATAGTGCATAGTAATCTGAGAAAAGTGGATATTATAGCACTAGAAAACATTCAACGATCATTCACAAAAAGCTTTTTGAACATGCCTAATACTATGACGTACCGTGAGCGTTGCGAGGCGCTAAATCTGTAGCCGCTAAGGCTACGCATACTCAAACTTATTCTGTGTCTTCTATACCGCTTAATATTCGGGTTAATCTTCACTGCTCAGCCACCACTCGAGTTTCAGACTCGTATGCGCAATAAACTAAGAAACAGCGAGCGCACGGTGAAAATACCAAAGTCTCGCACAAAGCCCCGCTCAAATTTTTTCTCCGTAAAATATGCACTGATATGGAACAAACTTCCATCGAGTGTTAGAAACTGCACTACTTATCCACAATTCAGACGCATGATTAATATTCACCTGACTGTTGAAAATATCTGGGCAACACTAAGCCAAACTGTGACTCCAGATGATTTGAATGAGAAAGGTCCTGGATACATATGAAAGTTACCATATCCTCTATTCGTTTCAATAATATAAGATTACCTACATGTAATCGCATTCTTGAGTATATATTTGAAAACGATCTTACTCCTATCAATCCGTCTAACCAATTCTGTTTTCTCCTTTGACGCACTGGTTCGTAGATGCACTACGACTTTCAAGCTGATGTGCCTCTACCATCGTCGTCACTCGCCAAGATTTTCCAGCAAATTGTGACTGGCCTATCGGCAAGCGTTTGTACTTATCAATGTGTTTTATAATTCCTCATACATTATCTTCTTTGTTTCACCGTTGGTAATGACTGGGCTGACCTCTTTTGGTGACGGATTACAGTTTTAAAAATAAAAGCGTATACCCATGCAAATCATATTACTACTGATTCGCTGGCTTAAAACAAAAGGTGCCATACTTCATTGATCCGCATGACAGAACGGGCTGAGGCTTCATTGCCTATAATGTATGAATAACACAGCCCTAAAAAGAGAGACATTTGATACCTAATTCTGAGGGCCTAGTTAATATCTTGCCACACAGGAAGAGAGCCAATTGGAGAATGGAAGTGCGGGTGAAACCCAGCGTGGAAATAACCTGCATGAAGGCAAGTCCCCTGGGGACAGTTCCATAGATGACCGTATTACTTTACTTGAACTTTCCGTGAAATCTACATTTATTATTGTTCCCAGTTTCTTTATCTCTCTACTTTTTCCAAACTGCTAATCAATCCAACACCCCATATGGGAACCATTGATCAAAAGACGAATAATTAACTATATTATGTGATCACGTTGTACACGTTGATAAGACCACCCAATTGGTCTGTGTCTCGCGATGCTGAGGAATAAAAAGTTTATTTTTTTATTTATAAATGCTGTTCGTTCTTGCTCTCTTAAAATTTCTGAAGGGAAATTGCTGCATGAAACAAAATATAAGTCCTTATTCCTATATTTTAAGTACTCATGGTTTTACTAGCATTAATGGCATTAATGTTATATCGATATCCCCACCAACTGTACAACGGGACTTGTAAAGAAAGGCTTCTTAACCCGTATAAATGCAATGTTCATTGTTCAAACTAAGCGAAGCCCACCTAGTAAGCAGTGACTAGGCATAAGTAACACGTGCCTAAGCCAATGTAACTTATTCTGTCGTTCTAGCATGATTATCACTTCCTAGCAATCGCACATCACACATCCACCTTGCGGACACGCTGGTGCCATCCGACACCAGCAATTTTTGCCAGACCACGTTGATAAAAGAGTTGAAGGCGCCTTACATCTTCAGACCGAAGGAGCCAAGTCAAAATCTCATAAAGCAGAAGGGCCCTCACTGTGGCCTTGCGTACACGGCCTTTCAGAAAGAAAGAAAATCCTTTCAGTCTCCAAAGATGCCGCAGGTTTAAGAAGGCGCTTCTAGTCTTTGCAATACGTGAACGTATTTCATTTTCTATGCGGCCATATTTGATGATGCAGCTTCCAAGTTAGGTGAATCAAACAACCACCTCGATTTCCTCGTTAGCAGGCGGCAAGGGGTAATCAGGCGGTTGGTGGTCCTGCAGCAACACTTTGTACATTGAAGTGCTAGACGCATACAAAATTATGGGACCAATCTAGACGGACCATTCAGGGTTGATTGCGCCACCGTAACGTCGTCAAAAGGCAAGCTGGTGTCATCCGCATAATCAAGATTAACTAACCTTCCACCTGGCAACACTTAAACGCCTTCATCATGAGATTCCGCAAGGTCACACTCTATGATATAGTTCACGACGAAAGTAAACAGTAATGGGGAAATCGGACAACCCTGGTCGAAAAGCGATCCAGAAGGTCACTGCATACTCTGACGCGGCCAATAGTGCTCGTGTTTGGAGCACGTAGGATGTTCACGTATTTCGTAAGAACACCTTTCCGAGTAAGTATTTCGAACAGCATAGATCGATCGACTGAATCGAATGCACTCCCTATTTAAGAAACATAAATATTTCGGCCTGTGATATGGGTGGCGCTTCTCTAGTAGCTGCCGTAGAGTAAATATATGGTCTATACAACCACGTCATTTGCAAATCCCGCCCGCTCTTTTCTAATCCGGGATTCCTGTTCTACAGTGAGGCGCCGAACGAGAATCGCGGCCAGTAATTTTGTCGCAACTGGCGTTAGACTAATACTCATTTCTAGAGCACAGTCTAGGCGATTGCCCTGCCTGTATATTGCCATAATAAATGCTTCACTCCAGTTAGCTAAGACACTCTCTTCCTTCCAGGTAATTTCGAAAAGGGACGTCAGTGATTTGCAGAGGAACTTATCTCTTTTTTAAATAGTGCAGGTGGGTTGGAATCCGGGCCAGCAGCTCGAAAACCATTGAGGGTTGTGATCCCGTTTCTGACCTCGGCCTCCGACGGATGCTTAAACTAATCGTCCACGATTCGTCCTACACCAATTCAGCAGGAAGAGGTACGGGAGCAGGGAGGCCAGCTAAACTAATCTAGAAAGTGTTGCGCTCCTAATTGAGTATCAGTGCACCCGTGCTGTTTCTGCTTGTCAAGCTGAAGCCCGGGTGCCTGGGACCAGTGGTGCAGATCAACTGGTAGAGTTTGAGGTACTTGCCTACTGCTCCCACATCCTGCATTACTTGATCCCGACTGATCCACCATGTTTTCTTGTCAACACAAAGGCTCCGCTTTAGTTCACGCCTAATAGCCCTTCTTGTCACATTGTGCTTAGAGTCAGCCGGGAGGTTTATTCTGGATTACAACAGGTTCGCCGACCTCTCGGATATCCAGTGACTAATGTGGTGACGATTGATAGTGCCACAATCAGATGCTCATGCGTCTGTATGGCCTCCGAGATCCTATTCCATTGAAGCTCAGAGTTATTAGGACAAGACATCGAAAGTTCGGTACGCAGTGTGTCTTAATAGGCTTGCCTGACCGAGGGCTGAGACAATTTCTCAGTTGCTAATCGGAGAGGACGCTCGGTGGGCCTCCCGGTAATGTTCATGTAGAAATGTCAGCGTACTAAGGCATGATAAGAGTCGACGCAGGTATTCCAGTACGAGCGGCAACCCAAGATGGAACTACGCCACCCGTAACTTTGGCAATGTGGTCAATTTGGGTCCATCGTTGGCCAACTACAGGAGGACGTCAAGTGGCACTTCGGTGCCCGCAGTATCTAAAAACAGTGCTACTAAGAAACAACGGGGTTCTCCGCATACAGTTGCAGCAGATGCTCGGCGTTGTCAGCCCATAATTACCATCTAGGTGAGCTTCTGAAGAGCTCATACGCCTTACTTGTGCGTTCATATCCCCGCAATTTCTGTGCTATCTGAACTAGTAGCACTGCCTAGTAGCGTATTCAATTCGTGATAGAATATGTACATGAAAGCATTTGAACTGCAGTCGGTGGCAGCATAAGCGAAAATCACAAACAACCAGTGTTTTGTACTACTTCGTGAATCAAATTCATTTGAGGTTGTCAAACGGGCTGTACGCAAACGGCTGTGCACTGAAATCCATTCAACCAACGATGATCCAGCCTTGGAGCATAGAATGATACCTACACCAGTTTGACCCGTGAGAGCTGCAGCGGTGGCTCCGGATGCGTGCAATCAATAACGAGAGGACAAGCCGGGCGCGGTTAATTGAATTACCCCATTAGGGTCATTGATCCAAGTTTCGGACACAAAACACAGATCAATACCCAGTGTGTCCAAGGTGCGTGCGAGTGTAGTTGGTCGACCTATTTGTCATAGAGTGGGAACGTTGCACGTCGACATGGGAACGGGACAGCGTGGCCTTATAAGGGACTGTTGCCGATAGACGTCAGGTGCGTGTCGTGTGATGGCTACATATGTTTCTCCAGTAGCACTTCGGTTGCTGTCAAGTAGGCTGGGAATTATAGAAGGGTTGTTAGTATTGGGGGTCGGGATGGGAGTAAGAGAAACAGGTGGAAAAGAAAGGAGCTGCCAGCGGTAGCATGTTTTCACTTATCCACCCTGCTGCATACAGCAGTTAAAGCGACCCTTGATAATCCGCACGACAACCGATACAGAATGAAGGATATGTTTGGCGAAAAAGTCATGGTTCCGAAGGCAGTCACACAGGAGCCATTGTTAGTATGAGTGTATCCACATCTGGATGCAAGAGCACATATTTATCTACATGTCAGGGAAAATTGCCGAAGCATGGTATTTGATTTGCGGCAGCACGCCACACGATCGATTTAGATACTGAAGAGGATGGACTGATCAACATTATATTTACAACGCGTGCAGAGTTCTTTCAAGCCACACCAACCAATTTACAGAAGTCAGCATCAGTAGAAGAATATAAAATAAAAAAGCACACTAAACTTTATCTATGGAGGTTCTAAAATAAACATGAATATTTTTGCTATGGGATGGCGAAAGTGTATTATTCATACATGCAAATTTAACACAATTAACGACATGGTAGCAGTATTCACAGGTGGATAACTTCAACTGAAAAAACAATGAGGAACAAGAAAAGTTATACTACATTGAATGGACTGAATAGCTTTACCACTTTAGTTAAAATATTGGGAAGACAATAACCGATAGGTGCAGTCGCTTTACAACGGCAACACAATCATTAAGTTTAATGCACAGGTATTGATGAAACGGGCATCTAGTAAATGTGGCAAAATGTTAACCTCAACCAAGGTTAGCAAACAGTTGGTTTACATTAGCACTTCAGTTTGGTCACTGTACGTACACAGCTGTTTGTGAAAGCCAGGAAACGGGTGTTATTTTACTCATGCGTGTCTGGAAAAGGAGGTTGGCATAATCGGGTAACAAGTGGACATTTATGATACTTATATGTGTGGTTTGAGCCCCCATGAGTATTATGAGATTCCACGGGCTGGGCGATATCAGGTTGGGCACATTCCAAATGAATTTTACATCGACTCAACTGTGTCAATTTGTATGTGGCCACAAATAAATTAGATTCTGTAACTGGAGCAAGAGAGGCCGAAAGTGCTATCGTTGTAATCTTTCTTGATAGCCAAAAGGCCTTTGTCTGTGTCCTACAAAATTGATACTAGGGAAGTTTATGTTTTATGTTATTTCAAATAGGCTACTATAATTGTTGTCATCCTACCTCAGGATTAGAAAGTAAGTAGTCAGAATTGGTAACCGTGCATCTGAGGCCACTTCAATGTCTAGCGGAGTGATTCGTTGAACCTTGCTGGGTCCGCTCTTGTTCTTAATCTACTCCAACAATCTCCTTGATGAGATTATATTCCAAAAGTAATTTCTCTTCTCAATGATATTAAACTTTTGTATTTTCCGCCGCTGGACAAGGTAGTCCTAATATAGCCTGTATGCAGTCTGACTTATTACCAACAGAGCACTTAATTATGTCCTGGAAGTTGCACATCAGTACTGACAAGTGCACTTTATTGCACCATGGCTGCGACATTTCGCCGAACATCCTAACCTTAATTACTGCTTCTATATCCGCGTGTGGAGCAGTCTGAGACCTTGGTCTAAGATATTCTGTCTCATGCAATTTGTTAGAGCAAGTTATATACTTGCGGTCTTCTGCTAAAAAACGATTGTCTACGTAACCCTAACTATCATTTTTAGGGAGTCCAGAGTTCAAGCCATTAAATTGTGTGTTTGGTCGAAGCTTTAATAATGTAAACTGTGTACGGAACACTGAGATAATTAAACATCATGGCGTTAGAAAACATCCGACGATCATTCACAAAGAGATTTTTGAACATGACTAAAATTTCGACACACAAGCGTTGCGAGGCTCTAAAACTGGTAGCATTATGACTGCGCAGATTCATACTTAAGATGTTGATTCTCCACCGCTTATTTTGCGGATTATGCTTTACAGCTCAGCCACTTTTCGTGTTTCCTGCCCCTAAGCGCTATGAAATAAAAAATAGCGTGTGCATGCTACATATCCAAAAGTCTCGTACCAAGCTCCACTCAAACTTTTTCTCTGTAAACTATGCGCTGATATGGATTGAACTTCCATCCAATATCAGATACTGCTCTACCCAACTACAATTAAAACCGATCAATGTTCACATGACTGTTCCCAACTGATTAGCAACACCTAGCTAATAAACGACTCTAGGTTGCTTGCCTGATAAATAGTACTGTAAGCTCTTAAAAGTTGCAACCTAATCTACTTTTTCGATATCACACTATTATCTACACATGGATGAACTCCGTAGTATAAATTTAAATCCATATTATTCCTATCACTCTTGTACTCATGTCCAACCAATACCAATTTCTTCACTTGTGGTGCAGATTTCTGGAAATAACGACGACGATTTTGAAGCTAAAATCTCTTCAGGGGCGCTGTTATATGATGTGATTTTTCTTCACCATTTCTTAGCCTAAAGAAAAAGGTTGTAAATATTATTATGTTTTAAATGACTCGTACCTCATATTCTTACTTATTTCACTGTTGATCACGAGAGCGCTGCTCCATCGAGGTGGCGCATTGCAGCCTTCAGGCTATAAAAGTATACGCATGTAAAGCAAATTGCTACTGACTCCCTGGCATGTTACAAAAATAGCCATATTTGAATGCTCCACATGACGGAAGGGGCAGACGCCTCATCCATCATAATGTATGGATAACGCAAACAGTTAACGCAACAGAAGTGATGGCTTATTTACTATTTGGCTACACCGGCACACAGCCGGTTGAAGCATAGAAGTGCGGGTGAAATCGTTCGAGGGAATATCTTGCATTGATGCAGCTCCCCTTGGAATGGTTTTAAATAAGAAATAAATAAATAATTGGGTACGTTTCCTGACGAGCGGGATGCGTTCCCTTTTGCGTAACGACCAATATTACGGCGATGTTCGCTACTATTTATGTATAAACTCAATTTAATGTGCGCTGTTTTATTGCCTATGTAATATGCAACATTACTTGACAGTTCACATTGCCATACGTTGTTCGGGACCGATTACATGAGCGCGCTGGTGGCTCGTTGAAGGCCGAAATGTTTGAGCATATTTGGAATGGAAGCTAACGTTTTTAAATTAGCTTTAAAAATGGACAGACTTTCTAGTCCTTAGCTGCAAGGGACTTTATTCCCCAGATAGGCGCACTACACAAGAAGAATTTTACGGGTTATTTTTCTTGGTTCTCCTTAAGAAATGTTAACATTTTCCATTACGAGTTGGATAGGTTGAGCCAATATGATGTGACAGTCTTACTGGTCGAGCAAAGTCGTGAGTATATTTGGCTGTAGACAAAAGTGAGATGGATTTTCAGACGTCGAATCCAGGTTGGATCGAGTTGGAGATGAGAATATCACCCCATATAAGCATGCGATGATGAGCATTCCTTGAGCATTTTGGTAGATGAGCTCTAAAGGCTTTTCATTGCAATTATATCTGCTTTAATTAAGTGAATATGTATGATGGTGCAACACTCTAGAATGGGTCACACAACTGATTTGAAGGATCCAGGCAGTATCCGAGATAGGAAAAATGACCTAGTGATGAA
>CALYDF020008936.1:0-11109 GCA_944474145.2 Dicrocoelium dendriticum
ATTCGTAAGGCGCTACAGGCCACATTAGCTTTGCCGGTCCTGCAGACATTATCGTAATTGTATCAGGAGAGTTCAATAGGTCAACACTGGAGTTTGTCACTTTTGATCTTGCCATTTTGGTTGAGGTTGAACATGAACGAGACGGACCGCTGACCTGTAATAATCGTGAAGCGATTACCGATGAGATAGTGGCGCCATTTTCGGACTGACTCCACGATGGCATGTGCTTCCTTCTTGACAACAGAATGGTGTCGTTCGCTGGGTGAGAGCGTTCGCGAGAAAAAGGCGACTGGTCGCCCGTTCTGTGTTAGCATGGCGGCAACGGCAATGTTAGAGGCGGCCGACTCAATAACTAAGGGTAGTGTTTCGTCAACAGAAAAGACGACAGAAGATTCTATCTCATACTTGAGGGTTTCGAACGACTCCAGAACCGAACAAAGAAGAAGGAAGGATTGGTTATTGCAGTGGACGGATTTTATCGGAGAAGTGAGGGATCCACGACGAGTAATAGGCAAAAGGTCCCACAACACGTTGCTGCGACTTGACGTCAGTAGGCACAAGGAGGGATCTCAATGGTTGAAGCCGATCTGGGTCCGGCCCTTTTGGGAAACTTCGTAACCCAGCAGTCGTAGCTTATTCGAGCGAATAGTGCTTTTGTTTTCGTTGAAGGTTAGGTTGTACTTCTGAGCGATTTCGTAAAATTTCACCAGATTACAATTGCGTTCATCCTCAGTAGTTCCGCACACGGTTATGTTAACCATGTAAGCGAAAGTCGCTTTCGGATTTTCGCCAGTTATTTTATCTATAATTCTTTGGAAACAGGCTACGCCGTTGGTTACACCGAAAGGTATACGGCAGATTTGGAACAGATTTCCACATGCCTCAAATGCTGTGAATTTTCTTTCGGTTTCCTTGAGAGGTATCTGGTGATATGCGCTCTTCAGGTCCAAGGTGCTATACACCGAGTAGCGTGAAATTTTGTCGATAAGAGCGTCGATTCTGGGCAATGGGTATGCGTCCAGGTGAGTATACTGGTTGATAGTCTGGCTATAATCTATAACTATGCGGCGTTTATGGCTATCATTCGTAGTTATCAAAACTGAGCTCGCCACGGCAATGTAGATGGCTCAATAATCCCGTCCTTAAGAAGCTTCTCCACTTCCAGTCGTATGAACTTCTCGTCTGTGATTGAGTGACGTCTCGATTTCGTAGCGATGGGTTTGGAAGTGGAAGTCATTCCCGAACAAGGATGGAGGGGCCACATCGGCAGGCAAGAGCCCATAGAGAGGGGAATTTTAACAACTTCGTGGAGTTTGAGAAAATCGTGTCCTAGAAGTACATCAGAAGATAGATTGGCGAGAACAGAATTTAAGGTTGGTGCAACGGCGGTTTTTAAAATGTACAGTAACAACACAATGAGCACTCGTGAAACTAGTTAGATGGGTACTAGTCATCGAAATTTTTCAATGTGACCGAGGACTTTCCAGTTGAATTGTTTAACAATTGAGGCAGCGATGTAACTTTCAGAGCTCTCCGTGTCAACTAGCGCTTTTAGAGAAACGCCCTTGGTGAGCACATTGATGACAGGATGAGAGAGACTGTTTGTTGAGGCTGCGACTATGACAGCATACCTTTTGGCAGTGTCCTTTTTTCCCGCAAACCTTACAAACAGCGTCACGAGCAGGGCACTGAGATCGACTATGTCTCTTAAACCCACAGAAAAACAGTTGTGCGACACAGCAGCGGTGACGTTCTAACCAGAGGGTGAGTCACAGGTTGTTTGCAATGATTCTGGCTGGCGTGTGGCAGATGCACCGGAGGTGTTTTCCTATTGGTATGCCTGTGACTCGCGATAGGCCATTTCTAGGGCTCGGGCCCGTTCAAAAGTAGCGTGGAGATCAACTGACAGGTCTTCCAAGCGGCCTCGATGTATCGTTTGGGACTGCATCCGGGTGCAAAAGTGTCAAGAATGGCGTCTTCGCGGTTCTTCTCTGCAGATAGCGTTTTAAATTTGCAGTTTTGAGCCAGTGACTTCAACTTCTGCACGAACTTGTCTAGGGTTTCCTAGCCTTGTTTGCTGGTAGCAAGTAGGTGGCGCATGAAGATTTCAATTTCCGGTTAGTTATATAGATGCATCAGTGTTTCTATGGCAATTTCGTAGGTCCCACACTCTCTAATGTAATGATATACATCAGGGAATGTGTACTCAGCGAGGATCCCCAATTTGTCAAGCGACAGAGTCAATGGTGTCAAAAAATAATAGAAGTTTCAAACTAGTGTGTTCATTGTTTCGCCGTGTTTGCATTGTTTGGATTACTATCAAAACGTTCAGGTCGGAGAATACTGTCCATATCTTGCTGAAGGAATTGTTAAATGAGTTGGTGGAGAACAAACATGCTGAGTGAGAATGAGTATAGCCCGAATGAATAGGTTTTAGTCAGCAAGGAAGCAAATCGAGTGAACTGAAAAAGAGTATAGAAAGATTGTGTTAACCAAGTTCAAGTGTGACCGGAACAATAAGAAAATCCATGAATATTTCATCTGCAAAAACGTCATTGATCCAACAGGGAAATCGGTGAATTGATGTGCCGAAAAGGAGCCAAATTAACACACACGAATCACGTGGTCAAGCTCAAGTTCAAGTGCGACTGGAACAGTAGGCGAAATCCCTGTGAACGTTCCTTCCTTGGCGCGTCGTTGATCTATGGTATTATTCGTTCGCGATAACTGGAATCCAGAAGAGTCACATCAGTGCGCGCAAATAACTCCACGGTCAAGCAACTAATACGCATGCGACCCGCATTGGCAGTCCTCGCCGCGTCGGTCACGTGAAATAAGAAACAGAAGTACGAAAGTAATAAGAGCGTCAAAAAGCAGAAATTAATAGAGTCAATAAGGCTAATATGCTAGCGCGTGAAAAGGAACGTTTAAAACTGAAGACCAAGAACGTCAGGTAGGAGTTCGATATCTTTCCCAGTGCCAATGACACGTTCTCGGGCAATGTATTCCAGGAATGCCCACCTGTCCTGAACTAGCAGTCGTTGCTGTGCCGGTCACATGAAGAAGCAAAGAAAACAGTAGCGTCAGTAAAGGAAACAGAGGAAAAGACAAGCTTATCGAATTACGTAGGCAGTATTAAGATGTAAGTTAAAATGAGTTCAAGTTCAAGTTCGGGTGGGACTGGAACGATAAAAGAATCCCGTGAGTGTTCCATATTGAGTGGATCGTTGAGCCGGGAATTGATAAAGTGCACAGAGTTATCATTGGATTGTAGAGAGCAGAAAGAAAGCCCTTTGTCAGCTCCTTCACTTCCCGATCATTGCGTGGATGCCGTGAGTCGCTACGAGACGGTATTCCACAAGGGGCCGTAACAGCTACATTGGAAGAAGCAGGGTCCCAGCTTACTCATCAAGTGAGAATCCAAAAATCGCTTGAAACATTCCTCAGTCTGCGCGTCGACCACATGTTTCGGCAAGTCGTTCCAGTCATTGACAATGCGGGTTGATAGAGCGAGAGTGGAGCGAACTCTGAGTCTTCTGGGTTTATATAGTTTCCAGTTGTGCCCCGAGTGGAACTATTAGTGTTGACTTGAAAGAACGCTTGTAGCTCCATCCCCATTTCCCCATCAGAATTCGCCTAGTAAAAATCAGATCACCTCTACGTCGGCGATATTCCAGGGAGAACAGGTGCATCCGCTGTAGTCGAAGAGGGTAAGGCAAGTCCCTTAACTCCAGTATGAATTTCGTAGATCGCCGCTGGACCTTCTCAATCATGTTACACTCGAACCTGGTAAGAGGACAGATGGCGGGTAGTCCGTATTCAAGGATCGGGCGCACATGAGAAGTAAACAGGATTCTGAAGATATCCGGAGTCAGTCGCGAGAAGGCTCTCCGTATGGCATGGGACATCCTGTTGGCAGCGGCAACCCTCCGTAGTGTGTCTTCTGCGGTCCGTAAATCATGTGAGACAAGCACACCGAGATCTTTCTCAAGAATGGTGGTTCTGAGTAACACCCCACCAATATGGTATATCCCGAACGGTTCGAGGGCGCCTATGGGGAGAACTGAGCATTTTTCACAATTTATGGGCAATTGCCAGTTGACTGACCAGTCGTGTAGAATGTCCAATGATGCCTGCAATCTGTCAGCATCCTCAAGACAGGATACCTCCATCCACAGCTTCATGTCATCGGCGTAAATCAGGCAATCCATCTGAAGCTCCGATGGGAGGTCATTGATGAATATCTTGAACAGTTCTGGACCAAGTACTGACCCTTGCGGAACACCGCTAGTCATCAGCACAGGAGTGGAGTAGGCTTCATTCACCTTGACTCGCATGGTCCGGCCATTCAAAAAATCAGCGATCCAAGAAAGGACATTCCCAGAGACACCGGTACCTCGGAGTTTAAGAAGGAGCCTTTCATGGGGGACCTTATCAAACGCCTTGCTGAAGTCTACAGAACCACATCCAATCGTTTCCCAGCATCTAACGACCTCGCCCAGTTTTCCCTAGCAACAAGCAGGTTCGAGGTACATGAGCGTGTCCACCGAAAGCCATGCGGGGCACAGGAGATGATGTTAAGATTCTCGAAGTGGAGCTAGAGGGCGCGCTTGAGAATCCTTTCCATTAACTTGCACGGTACAGACATTAGGCAGATAGGTCGATGGTTTGTAGGATCTCGACGACCCGCTCCCTTGTATATAGGTTAAACGGTCCCCAATATCCAAGCAACCGGGAGTCGTCCAGCTTCCAGGGATTGACGAAATTTCTGACAGACGGGAGCAACGATGTAATCCGCCACGGTCTTAAGGAACAGCGGGTGCAATCCATCAGGACCCGGCGAGGAGTTCGGATCTAATTCACGAAAGCCTTTGGCAACTTCAGCCACACTCATTCTATGTGCTGCAAAGAAGAGGGGTGGATTGGCACAGTGTCATCGGGTAACGACGTCTCAATCGAGTAAATAGACGAAGAATGCAGGGCCAGTAAACTGGCTCTCTTCCCATCGTCGTCAAGTAAACTGCCATGCTCTGCAGAAAACAGAGCAGGAATGCCACTTCCAGCTTTGGTACTTCTTTCCAAGTAAGAATAAAGTGCCTTCGGTGTCGTCCAAGATTGCGCAGCCAAACTGCGTTCGTACTGCTGCCGTTTCTGACCATGTTTCAAGATGCCGTTGTTGCTGATCAATTTGTACTCCGAATATTCAAGCGCGCAGTGAGTAAGCTTGAATCGGTCCCATAATTTACGCCTGTTGGACATTAAGCACCGCAATTCTCGGTCCATCCATGGAGGGCTTCTGGTAAATGTTCACTTTTTGCAAATAGGTACAACAGGCTCAACAAGGGAAATCAGCTTGGCGCACAAAAGTTTCCACTCCTCATCGCGGTCTGAGGATAGAGGGATATTCCAGTCCCCAGCACTAGCGGCCGCTTGCAGGCGGATTGAATCGGCACGTCAGAACTTCCTTCGGAAACTATCTTGGTTGTGAAGAGTGAGGCGTCGAGTCCAGAGGAATGAAACAATACAGTGATCACTATTAACAATAGGCGGAAGAGTGGTAATGTCTGCAACATCTGATTGCGCCGGGGAAAGTACTAGATCGAGAATATGGGGGTTTGTCCGACAAATATACGGGTAGGCACAGTAAAATTTTGAAATAGGTTACACTCATTCTCCCCCGCTACAATATAGCTAGCTAAGGCTGCGTGCAATTATCGCGGTGGTTATATTTCCAAGAAGATATTAAACGTATTGTGAACGAAGGCGGGACATTTTCCGTCGCTATTCTTTCCCGCATTCGCGTTACAAAGCACAACAGAGCAGTACTTTAAACCTGCTCGAGCACATGTCTTACTATAAGAGCGTTAAAATTCTGTGATTGCTAGCCAATTAACATCGTAGCCAAGTAATGTTCCTGCTGTTACAACATTGTACCGCCCATGTTCCCCTATGTTAATTGACTTTGAGTGGCGTACTCACAGGTTACTTAGTACAAACATTCGTCTAACGCGGTAGCCTTATAGGTTAGTAAGGTGGTCAGTAAGTTGCATCCGTTGCAGTGGACATTATATTTTTCTGATATATATTTTAATTTGTGTGTCGCAGTAGCGTTCTACTACGCCTTTTCGTAACTGCCGTGTGTGACCTTAACTTCACGAACTAAACTTTGTGCTCTCTCTAACTTACTACACTGTTCAAGAATATGGCTTTATTTGAAACGATTGTTTCTTTGCAACCTTGCTGACAAGAACGCTTGGCATACCAACTCTAACCTTAAAGAACTACTGCGCTGGTGTGCATTTAGGTAAAGCTTCTTTTCAACGGTAATATATAACGTCATCGCGAAGGAGTTGCCATGGGTTCCCTGCTTGGGCCAATCGTTGCTGAGGTTTGCGTAGGCCTGTTGTAATAGGGCAAATTGAAAATGGTCATCAGCAGCCTTACACCATACCAACGTTAGGTAGCTGACAGCTTCGTCCTACTTGAAGTCGCTGGTGACATAGTGGAGCCCAATAGCTGATTTAACGGCTTACATAGCTATACACTTCCCCAACGTGATAAAAGAAAACAGCCCTTTTCCTTTTTTCTACGATCCTCTAAAGAGGTTTGATTGTGGTGCAGTAAAAGCTGGCGTCTACTGATGGTGCACTTGGAGAGGACAATAGGCAAACTTTCATACATTTGTGCTGCTAGGGATTAAGAGCAACTTGGTCCGCGTTCCAGTGAGCCGGGCCAAAAGGATCCGCTCCAGGAATACTCTTTAAAAGAGTAACAGCTCATACGATCGAAGATTAGAGAAAATTACTACACAGAGAAACGTGTTAATGCCAATATGAGCAAAACAGGAAGGCACCCACGGTCCTAACGGCGGAACGGTAACCTGTTTTCCTGCAACTGCCCTACAAATTAGAAATGGTATCAGAGAAGCTATCCCGCGATCTCTCCTACACAATTAGGAATACCGTTTTAGCAACGAGGCTACGAACCCGGTTCACCAGCAGCTCAATGACTAGACTAAGCCTCACTGATAAGCTGTTTAGCCGTATAAAATCAACGTGTCTACACGTTTACCTGTTTCTGTAAAGCAGATTACTTTGGTCGTAAGACAGCGGGCTACTCCGAAAGGGAAAGGCATTGCTCATAACTGGAGGAATAAAGGCCAATAACTCATCCATCGGGCGGGCACAGCTCACTCCACGAATTTGACTGATTCGTTTAAAGCAATCTGTTAGGCCCCAGAAACATGATAAAGTTATTTCCGGAGGCAGATATCACACGCCGCAGAAGCCATCGCTATGCGGTTGTATGAACAAGCGCAGTGCACGCAAAAGGGTTCACTCGCGTGTTGAGTCGACTTTACCCAAAACAGATTGCAGTTGACCAGCGCGAGCGTGCTTACAGTTGGATCCTGACCAACAGTTTGCCATAGCGTACAAGGATGAATTTGGCTGACTGACGACCCGTTGGGTTTGTAACTAAAAATGTTGCTTCTCATGTACTTTTACGTGTTTGATGAGGAATTATCGAAAACGTATGTTTGATTACTCAGACTTTTGATCAAATTCGAATTAGTCGAACATTTTGGTTTGCTATTCAGGGTTGTTAACTCGCCTCTATTTACGTTGTCCCACCGCTTGTTATATTTAATTATATTATATCGTTAAGCTATAATCGCCTGTTTGATTTTCTTTGGACATTCTGTCCGTGCCTCTCGTGTGGTATTTTGCTCCATTTTTCCAAATAATGGTGGATAAACCGTTTACCGATTTAAGGCTTAATAATCAAAGAATAGAAGCGTAAATTTTCGGATGATCAAGAAGTGTACGAACCCTTATCAACCGGTTGCTCAACCTCCAGTCACTTCCCGCAATAACTCCCAGGACCTCCATGTGGCATCGCCAACGTGTGTAGCTTAATGAACAAACGCGACGAACTGTGCCGCTCCGCTGTCTCGGAGCAGCCGTACGTTTTAGGACATGCAGAGAATTGGCTGAACTCAGACGTCATACCGCAAGAAGTCGTGTTGTCAGGATACTCTTGTTTCCTAGGCGAAAGAAAATCAAAAGCTCATGGTGGTGTTCTGTTATCCATAAAACCGCCACCGTCGGGCAAACTTACCAGCACCTATCAGAGCGAGGATAGTTTATGCGAGCAGTTGTGGTGCACACTCCGCCTCAGGCGCGCAGAACTAATAGTGGGGGTTATCTACCCTAGCCCATTAAATCGTCGTTGCGATTGGCTACTACATGTACAGAAACACACGAGCCGCCCTCAGTTTTTATTACTGATGGGGGGTCTAAATTTACCTAAGATATTTTGGCCAGAGGTTTGATTTCTTCCCGGTCACGGTGACTTTGAAGCTCAATTTGCTAAAATGGTTGTTAAAATTGGGGCAACGCAACATGTCATCCAACCGACGCACGTAACTCCGTTCTCGGCATCTTGGCTGGACCTAATATTTACGAGCTGCTAGCAGAAGCTGAACGAGATCAGTGTCACCGAACCTTTGGCGAACAGTGACCAATGCTCCATTGTGGCAAGCTTAAAACTCTCGTTACCATATTACAATCAACGAAAGCCGACATTTAACTATTGGAAGACGGACATCAACGGGCTCGTCCAAGCCGCAAGTCAGACTGATTGGACAATACCACAGGATGCGTCACCTGAGGTCTGTTCGTCATTAATGAAGCGGAAGCTTAGCTCGCTCTGTACTCGGTTCGTTCCCAGTAATTATTCAAAAATCGTACCTGACAAACCGCATTGGTTTGGTAGGGCATATAGACAGTCAGCGCGACGTCGTCGCAAACTTTGGGATTAATATAGCAGATCGGATTGTGATGAAGGTAACACGGTGTACAAAAAACAGCGTAACTTTTGTAACGCCACAAAGATCAAGAAACACCGGCAGTTGGAAGAGGAGCTAGCATCTTCGGCCACAACTGCACTCAAAAGAACCTTTGCCTACTTGAAACGTCAACTGAAACCTGGGGGCGACCTACCGGTCTTAGAGAGCTTAGACGGAAAGACACCCATTTCAAGCGCGGAGATCGCGGATGCCTTGGCTACGCATTTCCTCACTGTATTTGCCAGTAAACCGGCGGCGGTTTCGGTACCGGCACAGGTGGCGCCAGCCTTACTTGACAGCCTACAATGTGATGCAGTCGAAGTACATCAGCTACTCGTCAACCTCGATGGTGCAAAGCCCCGGACCAGACGGTCTTTGCCCACTAATACTCGGGTCCCTAGGGGTTATCATCTCACCAGCCTTGACAAATCTTTTTACTTAAGCGCTCTCTGAAACATCTGTCCCGAACGACTGGAAATGCTCGATAACAAGGCCGCTTCTCAAAGGTGGATAGCCGAGTATAATAGCTGGCTAGCCGAACAACCTCTTCGTGGTGTCAGCTGGGTGGTTCTGGTTTAACCCGTTCCAGCAAATAGTTCGGCGGCAGTGTTCCAGGACGTGGCGGGTTTCGCCTGGCAAGCGTTCTCCTTATAAAAAGCCACAAATGGCTGCTTAACCACACTGTGACGTGGCGGTCGGGACTCGCCAAAAAATAAAGTCACTGCCCCGTGGATATCCGGATAATTCTATCCAACCCAAGGACACCAATCTCCTACTCGCATATTGATGACAATATCAAATATTGAAGATGTGAGCAGCATAACTACAAGCACAAAATACACAGCTACATACACATACACACACAATGACATACATACCTACCCCCTACATAAACACAAACTGCATTGGCAAACATATCGGATTTTTGCACATTCTTGATCATGCATCGTTATGTCAAAATGATCATGCTTGTAAATTCGTACCTCACCTTGTTGAGAATAAAAGATTTATTTATTATATTCGCTGTATTACTAACCCTCTTTCTTTAATTCGTCTAACCGCTCGCAACCGGTCGACGTAGGAGCTCACAGTAACATTTATGGTCAGATACTTTCACTTATAAACCCAGACCCAGAGCAGCGACAACCGCTGGGTGTGTCAGTGCTGTACATAAAACCTTCATTGCACCCTTTACGGACTCCGCAGTAGTTGCACTCAGCGATACCGTACACGACACCGACTTTGCTGTCTGTAAAGACACATGCAGTTGAATATGCAGTATTCTATAACTGAACGCACGGTCCATCAAGCATTCGATGCACTACATCGGTCCATTCGTTCTTTTCCCTCTGCACACGTGGTTTTAATCACGGGTACCTGGCACTTTACAAGCGCCCATGACAACCTTCTACATTTCCCCGGGTACCACATGTTCCACAATAAACGCGCAGAACCAGGTAGAGGGTGCTGCCTTGTTCACGCCCCGAATTACTTTTAGATGCTACAGATTAAAGGCAGTGGGAATTCTGGCTGTATCAAGATGAATTGGGGTAAAATTGACCACCTATTTGGTTGCATATACAAACCCCGCATAGGGATAGTGCAATGGTTACATAAATAACAAGGCCCTTCACCGCTGTCCCCTCGATGTCCGTAAGCCACAAGTTAGCGTGTGGTGACCTTAATATTCCACATATCCTGGATTGGCCGGACTGCAGCTCCCAGATACAGGGGTTTTTCTGACGCCATCTATGCAAGTAACTGGATCCAACACCTCCATGTTTTGATAATGCTCTGTAACACCCTGGACTTAAGTTTTAAGCTTGGCATCAAGGACGAAGTCGCTATCATAAAAGTCAAGCTAACTGGCCGTGACCACATTGTACTTTATCTCTAATTAACACGCTTTAATTCACCTCAGCTTTCTGCATTTCTCGGACAATCAGAAGCATTAACTGAGATAGCTTTACTATGGTTGTAGGATTATCCAATAAAGGTAGCAAAGTTCCTATGATGTAGACACCGTCGCGCGCGATTGATATAATAACCTCAATAACTGTTTAGACTTGTGAGCTCCGCCAGTGGGCAGTCACAGACCTAAACTAACAATGAGATCATCCCAGCTAAATAGAGAGCTATTGAAACTTAAAATGCATCGTCAGTACTCTAAAACCTATGATTTCCATGTCCTCGTTCGCCTAGACAACTTTATAAACAAGTAAGAAACCTTTTAGCTGATGGTTAAGTTAGTTAAGGAACAC